>JAWZTI010001969.1:0-10362 GCA_039880955.1 Chlamydomonas urium | reverse complement strand
AGGCAGGGGCAGCAGGGCGAGGGTGAGTAGGCAGGGGCAGCAGGGTGAGGGTGAGTACGGAGGAGGGCCGGGCGACGCCCCACGTCAGCAAGGCGCTCGAACTGCGACCCAATCCTGAACCCCCCTCCCCTCCCCATCCGCATCACCTTTCCTTCCGTATTATCATCTCCTAGGGCACAGCAGCTGTGATTGCAGGACATTATCCGGGCGCACCGTGGCAAGATGACTCAATCCTGGACGTCTCTCCCTTCCTGCCCCGCCTTTGCCTCCTCATGTCCATCTCCCCCAGGGCACAGCAGCTGCGATCGAGATGCAAGACATAGTCCGGGCGCACCGTGGCAAGATGCGGCTTCTGGTGGCGTTACTGAGGTGGAGCATTGAGGTGGAGCACGTCATCATACCCAAGCAATCTCTCTCCCTTGCCCNCCCTCCTTTCCCTGCGTGTGTCCACCTCCCCCAGGGCACAGCAGCTGTGATCGAGATGCAGGACATCATCCGGGCGCACCGTGGCAAGATGCGGCTACTGGTGGCATCACTGAGGGAGCCATCGGACCTGGCGCACCTGTCTGCCCAGGTGGGTTGAGTTTGAGTCTGAGTTTAAATTTGAATTTGGATTCAAAATCTGGGCTGGGCACACAGGGCTGCGAACCCCGACTTCTGCCTGCAAGATGTTCTTTGCCCACCGCCGAAGTTTCATGTTGTCCCTCCCCTGTCCCCTTGTCTCACAGGGCTGTGACACCTTCACCCTCTCTCCGACTGTCGCCAGCAAGATGTCCCTTACTCAGCACCCACATCCACTGCTTCCCGTGTCCCTCTCCTGCCCCTCCCCTGCCCTTGTTGACAGGGCTGTGACACCTTCACCCTCTCTCCGACTGTCGCCAGCAAGATGTCGCTTACCCAGCACCCACATCCACTGCTTACCGTGTCCCTCTCCTGCCCCTCCCCTGCTCTCGTTTACNTCCCTTACCCAGCACCCACATCCACTGCTTCCCGTGTCCCTCTCCTGCCCCTCCCCTGCTCTCGTTTACAGGGCTGTGACACCTTCACCATCTCTCCGATTGTCGCCAGCAAGATGTTTATGGTAGAGCCAACATTGGATGCGGCAGGGGAGTTTGAGCTGGCGGCGGAGCGCAACTGCGGCACCGACGGCGACTGTGACATGGGCAGTTACAGCAGCAGGTTGGGGCGAACCATGTGAGGCTCCTGCAGCGACGGTTTGAAGTTTGCGCGGCGGTTGGAGTTTGAGTGGCCTTTTAAGTTCCAAGATGGCGGCGGGATGCAACTGGCGACTGTGGCATGGGCAGCGACAGCAGCAGGCTGGGGCAAACCATGTGAGGCGGCGACAGCGGTTTGGAGTTTGAGCGGCGGTTGGGGTTGAGTGGCCGTTCAAGTTCAAAATGGCGGCGGAGTGCAACTGGTGACAGCGACATGGGCAGCAGCAGCAGGCTGAGGTCCAACCATGTGAGGCTACAGCGGCGGTTGGGGGTTGAGTGGCCGTTCAAGTGCAAAATGGCGGCGGAGCGCAACCGCAGCACCGGCGGCGACTGTGACATGATGGGCAGGGACAGCAGCAGGTTGGGTCAACACCACCTGCCCGCAGCTTTAGTGGGCTGGAGTGGTTCTTTGTGCTGCTGTGGCGCCCTATGGGCTGAACATCGGCTTGCCTGAGGGTGCTGCCCGGGGGTGCAGTCCATGAGGGTGTGGGCACAGGGGTGGTCCGTGAAGGGTTCAGGGCAGGGGTGCAATCCATGAGGGTGTGGGCAGAGGGGCAATCCATTAGGGGTGCAGGGCAGGGGCGCATGATAGGTAGGCCACCGTAACGTGACTGAACAGTCTGCAGGAGTTACCGTCCATGGGACCCATAAACGTGCGCCATGTGTGTGCACATGCTAATGAGGCATGCTTCAGAGTGGCTTGATGTGGGAAGTGTGACCCTGCAATCCGAACAGGGTGCCTGGACTTCAGGGCAGCAGCGGTGCCGTTCTTATTGTCAAGGGGTTTGTGCTTGAGCGTACATACTGCTTGTGTTCCGGAATGAGCGGGCTCTGACGTAGCGTTTGTCCGTGTGCGCTGACTTGACGTCCAGTGTTCAGAAAGAAGGATGCTTTCCGTCCCGCCCGTTGTTGTGGACAACTGCCGCCAGATGTGGCAGCTGTCACATTGCGGCGCTCTGCTCATGGCAAACACGAAGAGCCACCGTTGTGACAGTGTTCAAGACCTGTCTTTGCTTTTTTCATCTTAACACATTGTGAGTACGACCGATCTGATGCAGAAACGCGTGCATGTGGCAGGATGGGCACCTGCCATCACAGGGTCATCACAGGTAGCCAGCTTTGGGCAGTCATTGTGGTGCTGATGTGCTTGACTGCCAACCAAGATAGACTGGGCATATTCACAGCGCAGAACAGGACTGGCTGCCACCCCTCAGCCCCTCGAGTGATTGCTCATGAGGAGCGGGCAACAGGGTGCAAAGCCTGTGGGAGCTGCTTGCGTATGCGTACCCAATGCACTGGTTCATGCCCTAGCTCACTGTCTGACACCTGTTCCACACGAAAGACTGGACAACTACGCTGTCATAGTGTTCGGTCGCTAAACAATGCCGTATGCAACACTCAGCAGCGCCAGGTACTGGTCAAAGAGGTGATGGGCCTTTCCAGTGAATGCGCAGGGGCTGCAGGCCATGAACACTGCTTAATGCTGCCTGGGCAGCTGCATCTAGCTCCAGATTGCACGGCAAAACGGCTGTGGGGGCAAAACAGTTGTTGGGGCAAAACAGTTGTGCCCCCAGGTTGTAATAGCGAGCATTTCGGAACGTGGCCTTGTGACTCCCAGCCGAAGAGGCGCTGCTCATGCTTACACTTCAAACGTGCGTCCTTCACCGGACACGGCACATCCAGCCCATACAGCTACATGCCTGCGTGTTATGCCTGAGCGCTGTTCTTGATTGCTTCCCGGCTATGCGCACAGGATCTGACTCAGCCGAAATGGCTGCGAGGCCCTGAGGCGCATGTCGGACAGTCGCGTCGCGGCGACTTCACGTCGCCCTTTGCCTTAACACTGGCCAACGGGTCAGCTGAGGACCGCCCGGCGCCATGCAGCCCAGCCAGGCTTTGCGGCGCTACGAAGACAGCGCATGGGCATGGGGGCGGGCCAGCGACCGCCAAGCACACAGCAACAGCACCCTCTTACTGCATCGGAAACGCGCAGCAGCCCGATAGCATTGTAAACCGGCACCTGCTCAACTCGTCTCCCTACATGAGTAGGTGTTGCCGGTGTTGCAGTTCACGACCTGCGGGTACCCAGTGAACATCAGCAGCTCAACGAAGCGCTGTCACACCTGGTTCACGTCTGCATGTACGGGACTGAACGCCTTTGCCAACTGTAGGAAGTCATGCTTATGCATGCCACACCCATGCACGATGGTACCTGTCAATGAGGCAAAGATGGCATGAAAGGGGAGGAACTGGTCAGCACGCCATGCACTTTGTATCATGCAGGCCTACGCGGTGCAAGCCTGTTGTGGCCAGCCCGTAGCTTGAAGGAGGCACCTCGATCAAGGCAGGCAGCAACACCCATGTGCCTCTCACATGTATTGTGAGCGCAAATACTCTGGCGATGTGGCCGCTCAGCCTAGTGGCACACTGGACACAGCCCTGCCCATGGCCCTGCTGCAGCGCCTGTTCCAACTCGAGGGGCAGGAGACACTGGACCTACATGCTGGCAACTGTCCTGAGCAACCGATCAGCGGCAGTGGACGGCAATGGCGAGGAGCAGGACTGGAGGAGGGTGATCCGGGTGCCCGTCACCTGTGTGTCCACTGCCCAGGAGGCGTCCACTCTGCCGCCTCGTCCACAGACCTTGAGGTCAGCGTTTGCGGCGGTCTCCCAACCATTCATGAGCGAGGCACGATCAGGGCTGTCCGACACCCTCAACCAAACGTATATGACCCTAAGCAGCCCCCAAAGTGAGTTACAGATGCATCGGTGTGAGCTCATGCCAGACCTGCATTGCTTCTGTCCAGAGCATCCAGGTTGCGGGGCTGCCTTGTGCGGTCACCGGAACATGCCGACTGCAAGGGCGCCACAAGGTGACACAGGACCCCTACTGATCAGAAGAAGAGTAGGACTCTAGGGCTGATCAGCTGCGCTATGCTGCTGAATGTGCTCAGGTAAACCTGACGTTGGGAGGGTTCCCTTAATCCAGGCCGCCAGGGCGTATCTCTTTCTTTCTTTCTTTCTTTCTTTCTTTCTTTCTTTCTTTCTTTCTGAACTCGACCTGGCTGCTGCACTGCGCAGGCCCTGCGGCGACGCCTCGCACACGCAGCAACACGCTCAGCATGCTGTCCAGCCAAGGCGCAAGCGGTCCTGAGGAGCTGCCTCTCGGCAACTACGCCCGCGGCTCGTGCGCACCCGGGTCCTGCAACTCCATCAACGAACACAGGTCCATGAGGAGCGCTTCAAGCATTGGCGCCCCACGCCGCTCACAGAGCCTGCTGAACACCGACACTGCATCAAGTACAGCCTGTGTGTTGCATGTGATTGCGCATCTGCAGATTGACAGCACGCCGTACCTGAGCGGTATCGCTTGCCCTGTTTGCGTGCATACACATGGGGCTTACACTTGCTGCTACTCCCCAACTATCCCGACCCCTGGCTGCATCTGCCCAGCCGTCTCCGTGTCTGTCCGCAACGCGCCCCCTCGCATGAAGTCCCTTGTGAACTACACGATGGCGTCCAGGACAGCCTCTGCATCAGGCCCTTTGGGTTTAGGGTTTGCACCTTGCAAGGGCCAGGCAGCTCCTCCACAGAGCCACCTGCTCCCTGCAGCGTGGGAGCCTTGGGGCGCCCCGGCCCTCCGCGTACTCCGCGACCCTTCCGTCGGTGGGCAGCGTTTCTTGCAGGTCCTTGTCCCTGCCACAGATGCACGCACTTGAAGAACGCCTGAGCAACTGCATGGAATGTGAGGACGAAGGGCCAAGTGATGCCATGACGGCTCCGCAGCCCGGGGGGCCCGCCCCAACTTATCTGAATTCCTGATTGGTGACCTAGGCGACCGCGGCCTGGGAGCCTATGGTGCCTGGCATGCTGGCGACAGTAGGACCACAGACTCTGCTCCGCCACCCTCAACTTTGGCTGAGGAGACACGGGTGCCACTGACTCGGGCTGTTCAGGCCCAGGCTGGGGCAAAGCCAGCTGCAGTCACAGGGGATACTACATCAGCTATCCGGTTGGAGGGTGAGCTGCAGGAGCAAGCCGCCACCCGCGCCGCCTCTCAAGGCGGTGATGTGGACTCGTTCGACCCTGAGGACTGCCAGTGGCATGACGTGTTCGTCACGGCGGTTGTGGACGAGCAGGACGGCAGGTAGGGCTGCGCAGCTGAAGCTATTCCCCAGCGCTGCAACAAGAGAGCAAGCAGGTGCAGCGGTGCCTGCGACAGCATGGGCACAGTTGGTCAGCCGTCTCCCCATAAACACATGCTGCCTTGCTGCTGCTGTCATACCCGACAAACACACTGTTCTTGCTGGTAAGCTGAAGCTTTCTAGTTGGGTCCTTGTCACAGATGTAGGCAGGGGAGCCCCACACCCCAAGGAGCTTGACACTCGGCTTGATGCCCAACAGCTGCTCCTGTGGTGTCTTCAGCTGCCCTGCTGCAGGCAGCCTGTTGTGAAGGTACACTGCATGGTGCATCGCTTGCACCCACATCCGATCTCGCTCTGTAGGCGAGAGCCGGGCATCAATCATGGTGCTCCTGATTAGCTGCAGTAGCCTATGATTGAACCGCTCTGCAACTCCATTCTGCTGCGGTGTGCCAGGGGCTGAGAGCTCCTGCTTGATGCCCCTCTCCAGCAGAACCTTCTTGAAGCTGTCTGACATGAACTCCCCACCTCTGTTGGACCTGAACACCTTGACAGTGATGCCTGCCTAATTCCCCAGTCTGAGGATGGTGTGCCTGAGCCAGTCTGCTGCATCTCACTTGTGCCTGAGCCCGGCTGCTTCTCCGTACCCTGTGCCCAGGTCCTTGAGGGCCATCCAGTACCTCTCACCCCTGAGGCCAGGCTTGAAGGGACCACAAAGGTCGGAGCACACCACCCCGAGGGGGGCATGCACACTGTTTGACCTAGGGTAGCTGCTCTTGTGTTGCTTGCCCATGATGCAGGGCTCACACTGGTCTGACTTGTGATCGAGCAGATCTGTTTGCAGCAGCTTAATGCCCTGGTAGGCTCCATTCTTCACCCCCTCAACTAGAATGCCGTAGCTGGCATGGCCCATCATGCGGTGGAACAGGCCGGGGGTGACAGTTGTTGCCCTGGTGCAGAGGGCTAGCAGAGGACAGCCCCCACTGCTTGCTGGTCCGGAGATGCTGCCGCAACCGGCTGATCAAGGGCTGCTGTCACTGCCGGCTGATCCTGGCCTGCTGCCACTGCTGGATGATGCTGGCTTGCTTCCACTGCTGGATGATGCTGGCCTGCTTCCACTGCTGGATGATGCTGGCTTGCTTCCACTGCTGGATGATGCTGGCCTGCTGCCACTGCTGGATGATGCTGGCCTGCTTCCACTGCTGGATGATGCTGGCTTGCTGCCACTGCTGGATGATGCTGGCCTGCTTCCACTGCTGGATGATGCTGGCCTGCTTCCACTGCTGGATGATGCTGGCCTGCTGCCACTGCTGGATGATGCTGGCATGCTGCCACTGCTGCCTGATGCTGGCTGGTCCCTGACCTTCAGCAAGAGCACACCGTTCTTCTGGTGAATGGATGGTGAATGGTGAATGGTGATGAAATGGAAGTCAGCCTTTGACAGGGTGAGCTTTCCATCACACATCTCCACCTTGATCTTGATGTTCTGTACCATGGCCAGAGAGAACAGGTTGAGCTGCAGGGCAGGCACATGGAGCGCCCTGCTCAGCTTCACACCTCCCTCCAGCAAGACTGCGCCACAGCCTATTGCTTCCAGCACCTGACCACCAGCTGCCGGGACACTGATGGGAACGTCCATGGATATGTAGTTCATCATCAGCGAGCGGTTAGCTGTCATGTGCGAGGTGGCTGCTGAGTCCGCAGCAAAGTGCTCCCCGATAGAGCTGCTGTCTAGGACTGTGGAGTTTGCTAGCTCTGAGCGCCCCGCAGCCAGAAACATGCACATCTCCTTTGGCTTCTGCTTGCCTCTGCCCCCTTGCTGTGTGCTTGGAGGCTTCTTGTATGGGCGGCTGTGCCGCCGCTCTGGCTCCTGCCGAGCCAGATTTCTGTTTGGGTGCTCTAAGCACTCGAGGTATGTGTGTCCAGGCTTGAAGCACACGTAGCACAGACGGCTGGGTTCGCTGGGGTGGAGCCCCGAGCCGGCAGAGCTGTGTGCTGAGCTGGATGAGCTCCCCATCTGCATGTTCCGCACGAGCGCTGCTGCAAGCTCTGACGCTGAAGTACCTGGCAAAGACAACAGGCTGTCGTGCCTGGCTGCCAGACGCTCCTCATGCTGCTGGAGCTTGAGCTTCCTGAGGATGCTGGGGGCCGAGGAGCCTGTGCACTGGTTTTTGTCAGTCACATTGTGGTATTCGGTGGGCAGCCCTCGGTGGGACTCCTCGCACGGGTGTTCCGCTGCCAGCAGGCAGTTGCGCAACTCATGCGCACGTGCGAAGTAGGCTCAGCTCATCGAGGTTACACGCAGTAGGCTGCAATGGACTCCCCAGGCTGCTTGCGGAGGTTCCTCAGCTTGTTTTCAAGCGCCATCACCCGCTGGTCTGAGCCCGCTGCAAACCGGTCCTGAAGGATCCAGTACGGCTCGCGGCTGGTTGCTGCATGCTGAGCCAGTTGCGTCAGGCTGGGACTGACAGTGAGGTTGATAATGGCGAGCGTCTTGCGGTCGCGTCGCACATCTGCATCCTCAAGCTCCTCCTCCTCGTCGCGGTCGATCAGCCTGTCGAGGTCTGAGATGACGAGCCCATGTGTAAGGCTGTGCCTCCACTGTGCCCAGATCTCCTGTGTGAGCGAGGGGAAAGCGACTCCGTTGATACGGACTGCTTGCGCTTCCATGTTCACTGAGTGCGAAGCATGTCAGGGCCCATAACCTGCGATGTTGGAAGCGGCACGCAAGTTGTTACACGGGTGCCATGCAAGGCACTAAGGCTGAGCAAAGCGTGCGCTGAGGTGCGCTGCCATACCTGCGATGTTGGGAGCGTCACGCAAGTGGTCCCACGCAGGGCAAACCAAAGGCAAGGTGCCCACACTAGTTGGCCTGAAATGTCCAACCAAGGGGAAAGCCTCAAGAGCGTCCAAAGCAGGAGAAAAGAACACTAGTCCACAACATCGGCCGCAGCTTGAGGCACATCGGCCGCGTCAGCGCTTGTTGCTGCATCAGCAGCCGAATCGCGAGATTCCGTTGCAGCTTGCGCGCAGCAGTGGCAGTGAGCTGGACGTCTCGCTTGTCGCAATGGCAGCATCGCAGGAGGAGCGAGAGCTGGAGCGATTCGCTCTGGCCCCGCAGCAGCAACGCACCAGGATGCTAACGGAGCTCGCAGCCTCTGGCACAACGCCTCATGCCGCCTTCCTGCAAGGTGACTGGGTTTGCTCAATCATCAGGCAACGCTTTTGCTGGCATGCTTCTCGGATTTCATGCAAACTGTGATGCAAGTGCTCTACACATCTTGTCTCCCATGTGGACAGGCCTGAATGCTGCTCACAACGAGGACCTGAGCGCACTTGAAAAGGCCTTTGAGCAGCTCAAGCAGATGCTTGACGGTGGCAGGTGCGCGCTTGGAACTAGAACACCACCGCACAGCAGCACCCTGAACAGCTCCTTGCAATGAGGTGTGGAGGCAGATTTCCCTGTGGACTGCACCTCTCCTCAACTCCCGCCCACGGACGTAGTCCTGTCTTTCATTCTGAGCTCCACGTCGCCTCGCCTTCACATGCGGGTGGCCAACCATGCCGCTGCCTGCATCTCAGGCCCAGCTCCTCATCAGGCCACTTGTACTTGTACCCGGCCCTGCCCTGCACTCCCCTGTTGCTGCAGGTGGCGCAATAGCTCCGATGTGAGGCGGTACGCCGAGCAGTTGGAAGCCCTGCTGCACCTGTACCGCTGGAATGACCCCCAGGCGAGGGCCAAGACCTTGGAGTACCTGCGCAACCTGGGCAGGCTGCGCTTTGACGACCACCCTGTGAGTTCCAGGGCAGGAGGCTGCTTTGTGACGTATGTGCTCATCTGGACTTACAGTACAATGCTTCTCAAAAGCTGCAGCCTCCGTGTCACGAGTTGCAACTGATCTGTCTGACTGGATGACAGGGCTCGGCTGCAGCTTCCGGCCGTCAGCGCCGCCTCGGGGGGAGGCTGATGGCCCAGCGGTCCCTGCTGCTCCTCGTGTTGCTTGAGCTAGCAGTATCCCGTACAGATCGGGAGCAAGATGTCATCAATAGCTTGCTGATGGACCATCATGTTGTGTTGCGATTGTTGTTGCCTGCAGCCCCCAGCGGCGCTGGCGGCCAGCGGCAGCAGCGAGGCAGCTGTCAAGCAGCTGCCCACCAGCCTGCAGTCACAGGAGTGTGACTTCAAGGCCTTCCTCACCAAGGCGGTTCAGGAGGTGAGCAAGCGCTGGCGGACGCCCCTGCCAGCCACTCGTGAGCCAGTAGCCAAGCTTTACTTATCAGCCAGCTTACGGTGTGTGCCAGCAGACTGCACAACTTGCCCCGCAGCACCTTGGTTGCCTGCGCTGAGGGGCTAAGGGCGGGATGACAATGGGGTAGGAATCATGCGCCAGGGCGTCACATCCGGCCAAGACTTTCCGCAGTCCAACAGCCTAGAGGCTAGGAGGGTTTCATCGATCCGACGCTGCCCCACACCTGGACGGCGCTGCTCATACACTCTTCCTGGCCCACACCTGTTGCCCCCTGCAGACGTACGACATTGACAAGATCGCCTACCAGGTGTCGCCTTCGCACTACCCCGGGCTTGTGCGCCTGCTGCTGCCTGGCGAGGGCCAGGCGCCGTCAGGGGTGCAGAGGCCCGGGGGCAGGGACCTGTCGAGACAGGAGCAGGCGTCGCTGCTGCTTGCGCTGCTCAACAGGGCGCTGCCGCAGCAACTGGGTGAAGGCGCGGTGGACACGGTTGTGAAGCTGGTCAAGGAGGGGCAGGTGAGGGGGCTAGGGGATGGAGGGGGAGGGATGAGAGGTGACTGAGGGAGAGGGATTGGGGAAGAAGGACGGGTGGAGGGGAAGGGAGGATGGTTGTGGCAGGGAGCCGGAGAGTTTTTGGTTGATGGCTGCTGACCAAGGACCCCTTCGACCAGCGCATGATGCCTGTGTTGTGTTACCTTCGCCTGTGTACAGGATGCCTTGCTGCTCCCCCAGCTGCTGCCCAAGTCCCCATTCCACCA
>JAWZTI010001968.1:0-10377 GCA_039880955.1 Chlamydomonas urium | reverse complement strand
GTCTTGGCGTCCATGTTCTTCTGCAGCTCAGCTGTCTTGGCGTCCATGTTCCCCTGCAGCACAGACGAGTGATACAGCTGCAGCGCCTCCACGGCGCCCACAACTGCTGACCCAGTGAAGAAGGCTATCCTTGCAATGGTGATGTTGGATGGGAAGGCTGTGTTCAAAGCCGCCCAGTCCTCCACGCTAAGTGCCTTGGCAGAGCGGAGGGAGGTGCTGAAGAAACGCCAGAACATTCCTGAAGACAAGTGAGAAAATAAATTGCTGTAAGGGAGTTGTCCGTGGCTGCTGCCACTGCGCATGCTGCAGTTACTGTTTCGCGCTGCCGCGGACTCACTGAGGACAGAGGCGATGCTGCTGGAAGGGTTTGGTGCGGCCGTGCAAGGAGCTCCTGGACCCTGTGAGCAGCGCATGGTGGTTCAGAACCGGGAGCTGAGCAGCAACTTCAGCATGCTGGTCATGCGTGCCAAGGCAGCGATTGCAACATCATGCGCGAGTGACACGACACATGCGCCGGTTCTGCGAAAGCGCAGAGCCTCGAGGGCAGAGCCCAACCTGAAAATGCGCACGAGGAACACTCTCGAGCGAGGTTGACGGTGGACGCGCCGCAGTGCTGCCTAACAGGCACCCAATGAGACATGCAAGCGTGTTTGAAGGTCAGTTGCAGCCAGTCTCGCGACCCAGGGTGCATGCGCCTCGCACGTCAATCGAAAACCAAGGTCAAGGCACCACGCATAGACGCACCTGAATCGTGCAGGCCAGCGGTTGTCTCGCAGTATGCTGCACGCGAGCGCAAATTGCGAAACTTCGTGGGGTGGGAACAGATCCACACTACTGTGGGAAATTGTGTTGCTTGAGCAACATTCGAGGGCGCAAGAGAGCTTAAAGGAACATCGCCACATCAATTCATTGATGGCCACGCCCTGTGAGAAGGTGGAAGCCGTGAGGCTTGCGAAGGCGAAGGTTGCGACAGCACTTGCAGCATTGAAGGAGGCGGAGGCAGAGCTTGCCAAGGCAGAGGCAGAGGCATTGAGGTACGAGTACATGCGCTGGGAGCATGAGCGTATGCGGATGGGAAGCTCACTGCATGCTTGTGGTGCCTGCATTACAGTCCCATGGATACGGCGATTTTGAGGCATGACAACGACCCAGAGTATGTGAAGAACAAGATGCGTGCACACAAGCTGGCTAACTTGAGCGTGCCATGCAAAGAGATCGGTCCAGTAGCCAGCAATGAGGAGCCACAGTGACGAGTGTGTTTGGCAGTGTAACAGGGGGGGCTCAGCTGGTGGGAGGATTACGGTGGCAAGTACGTTTGCTTTGTGGAGCAGACTGTAACACCTGGATTGGATCACAGTGAGCGCAGATTGCCACTGTGGCAAGTGAGGTGCGTTTGAATTGGTTACAGTGGTCCACAACACCGGGATGTTACAGTGTAAAGTGCGTTTGGTGTAAATGCCACTGCAGCAGGGTGAGTCACAGTGGAAATGGGTACAGTCTGGGTATTTACTGGGTGTAGAAAGTCACTGTAACAAGTTGGGAGCAGTGGCAAGTCACTGTAACAAGCTGGGAGAAGGTCCATTCCCACTGTGAGGCGAGTTTTGCAGGTCACTTTGCGAATGCTAGTCACTATTTGTGACTATGGGCAGTGGCAGGCTCTGTAGGCTGCCTACGGCAGAGGCGATTTACGGTTTACGGTAGAAACCAATTGGTTTCTACCGTAAGAGCACCTCACCCTCCCCGGGATGCGTCCTCGCGCCAACTTCACATTTGCAGCCCTTCCTTTCACTAAGCTCTGCCCCGCAGCACCATTGCCGCAACAGCATGAGGACGCTTCACGTTGGTGCCGGCTGCCCCGCCCAGCTCTTGGTGCGAACTTGTGCATGGCTGCCCAGATACAGGCAGACGCAAGGCACGCACCATGAATCGCGCAGGCGCTTCGACGATGTGTTTGAGCAGGCGCGTGCGTTCAATTGGCATGCAGAGTGCCAGGTGCCAGGCCTAAGGTGAAGGCCAGCGGGCAGCATGTCGTTGTCAGATATGACAAGGCAAAGCTCTCTGCTGCAGGTCGGAACGACAGCTGGCATTTGTATCACAGCGGCTGGCCCGGCATCTCGACAGAGCAGCGTGAGCGCAGCAGTCGGGCAGCATGTTTCTCGTCCGTTCCTCTTCTCATCAGATTGCTGCTCCAGGCACGGTGTAACTCTGAGCCGCGCTGCTGTGATGCAGGTCCGCACATTCACTGCAGGTTGTCACACCCGCAAGTCGTGTGGCTTTTCGTTGCACTGGAGGACACCAGACACATCTACATGGTGCTGGAGCTTGCTGAGGGTGGCGACCTGCGCAGGCACTTGGGAGCAACAGCTGAGCACCGGGTGCGCAAGTTCATTGCTGATGGCACTGGCTTTCGTACATGAGCAGGTGATAGGCAGCTTGATGGCTCACCAGTAGTGGGTCACCGCAGTCCATACCGTTGGTTCCTGTAAAGATGCTGACATGTGCTGGCACTGACGTCAAGCCCGACAACGTGCTTGTGCAGGGCAACCATGTGCTGCTGGCTGACTTTTGGGCCCAAAGTTTGGGCTAGCCATGAACTCAAGCACAGGCATGAGCGCAGCCTTCCTCAGCCCAGCGATGTCAGAACAGGCAGTCACATGTGCACCACTGACAAACAGTGCGGGTGGCATCCCGCTCTACACAGTGCCTGAGCTCCTGCTGGCGATGTTCAAGAGCCAACCATTGCAGACTGTTGTGCAGCCCAAGAATGTTGTTGGGCTCTGGGCGTCATGATTTTTGTGGCCTTGACCGGCTGCCACCCACTCAGCCCTGAGAACTGCTCCTCATACAACAGCAACGTGCTGTACGCTATGATAGCATCGCTGTGGCGCTACCGATGCATCTGTCCCCAGAGCTGCAGGACTTCCTGTCCCAGGCTTTGCAAAGGGATCCAGAGCTGCGACCAACGGCTGTGCAGCTGCTGCAACACCCCTGGCTGTTGCAGGGTGTGCGGCGGGACGCTGCCGGCCACTGCCGCACTGTTAGCTGAGCTGGAAGGCGCCGAGCTCTTGCTTGGTGAATCAAGTGTGTCAGACGTTTTTGTACCGGAAGCAAGGGAGCCAACACCATTCCCTAGCGCACCTACCAAGTGTGCATCTCAGGCCAGCAGGGTACACCAGCTGGCGGCCGCGTGTCAGCACATGCCAACCAAGGGCCTACAGCGTGTTTGAGATGTTAGATTGCTGGGCGTCATGACTCTTGTTGCCCCCCCCGGCCTAGCAACCATTGGCATTCGTGCATAACTACACTTTATCAGACAGCTGTGCAGCAGCCAGCTCAACACAACGCTTAGTGCTGAAATATTCTGATGCTTGCGGGCTCATTTGCCTCGCCGGGACTTGCGTATTCAGCCACATGGGCAGTAGTGCACAGATCTGTTAGCCTGCTATGAGCAGGTCCAGACATCATGCCACACCAAACCTTGCCCCAACAGTTTCCGATGATGTCCCATGGGCTCCTACAATTTGTACCTTACTCATTTGAAACCTGCACTGCAGCGTGGACCACATTATATGGTTCCTAGACTGACTGTTGGCGCAAGCGCTAATGCCACCAGGCCGGCGGTCACAGGGAGCAGCCACGTGGGCATGGAGTTGGCTCTATCTGCTGATACTGGCCCAATGCACTCCCAGGAAAGTGTGGGTGCAAAACTGGTTCATGATAGCTAAGAGCACAATGGTCACAAGTTTGGCGCCACCAAAAACCACGTATTGAGAACCTGAAAGCCATTTCATGCGACGTGACCAACCTCTTACAGATGGCGGTCAGCACCAAGTACAGAGTGATTTCCAGTGTGTTACGGTTGCCGTAGGAAGGGGCAGCCATGCACATGTAGGCAAGTGCAGCAATAAAAGCATTGTAATTGGCGATCTCATTCGTTTGCACAGCATGGCAGTGGGTGAGAGCAGCAGACTTCTCGTCGCTACTGCTGCGTCTGGTTGTCACAGCAAGATCAGCAATAATTCTACGCGTAAAGCACTGATTCAGCCTGCCTCTCGCAGGCGTTGTTCCTCGTGTAGCCCATCAGCTGCCCAAGGCGACACAGCACTTCAAAGACAGGCTCTCGCGCCATAAGCATGCGCTCTCGGCTCATCCGCCGCTTGCCTCGATGCTGAGGCCTCAACATGCTTCTTCTGCTTGCAGGCACCGTCGTGGATGCCTCACCCTGTTGCGCCCTGCCGCTCAACAACGTTGCTATGTTTGCATTTGGTTGAATCTCCCTTCTACTAGCCTTCACCACCTCGATACACCTCTTGATTGCGAGCTGTGCTACTGGAGCTGCTTCCTGCTTGCTGCTCAGCCCCGCCGCTTGCAACACCTTGGTAACTGTGCCCACTGGGTCAGCGAACAGGTCCTCCTGGCGAAGCACCATTGCAGTCCGGTTCAAGTGATGCGCCTGCTGGTACATGCGCGCCATCTGCCACAGCGTTCCACTGAGATGCAGGTACTCCAAAAGCAAACCCTTGTCCTCTGGTGCTGAGTGCAGGTACTGCCAGACTGATGTGTTGTGCTGTTTCCGTAGCCCCAATTCACCAAGCAGCCACTGTGGCGCGCCTTGGTCAGCCAGGCGCTGCGCATACTGCTTGCCTGTCAGCTCAAGCATCCATCGCTCATGCGGCAAGGGCTCTGTCTGCTGCATATGGCTGTGGTAGCAGTTGAGTATGGTCTCTGTCGGGTCTTGCACAACATGCACCCAGAACAGGCTGGCGTGTGCGTTGCTGCTGTGGCAGCTGCCCAGGCTGAAGCAGTCTGTGACATTCGCGTGGCATGGGCATGCCATGCGGCAGGTCCGACCCGGATTATCGCCATTGTGCCACCGGACCTGGGCGTCGAAGTACATGACTGCTGTGTCAAAGCACACCTCATCTGAGGGCATGTCTGCCACAGCGGCCAGCAGGTACGGGGGCCTGGCTGCGCGGCCATAAGAACGCTTGGCACGCTCCTTGGCAAGGTCCAGGTAGTAGGAAAACGCCGTGGAGCTGGCATGGCTCTCCACATGCAGCGTTGACACTTCATGACCTTGCATGCCCATGTGCCAAGCAATTCCGTCCACCAAGCAGGTGACAAAGCTGGTCCCTGAGTTGCATGGCCAATGGGGCAGAGAGTGAACACGAGGGCCGTAAACGAGCATGTGCGGCTTAAATGGTGACACGCACCTGTTTGATGGTAAGTGGCCAGCACGACACCGTCGAACCCGCGCCTCGACCTGCTGCCACGAGGAGCCTGGTCAGTGGACTCGATACCATATGTGCGCGCCACCCTCCATGAGTCGTTGACAAAGTGAAGCGACGCTGCGATGGCGAGAAGCGCTGCTAAAGCAATGACAGCACCGCTGGGCGCGTGGGGTTTGGGACTGGACATGCAGGCGACCAGCCCCGTCGCGGGCGCTGATGCTATGCGCGCGCATGCAGTTGCACAGCAATCTGTGATTTTGATCCGCCCGCAACAAATCCATACTGTCCACACATTTGATTCTCAGAAGTATTGGCTGTTTTCTAGAATCGTGAACGCGTTGAAAAAACAGGCTGCCAACAAACTGACCTAGTGACCCATAACAAGCACTATCAGGAATAGGCAAAGCACCTGCAACGACATCGCTGGAAGGTGGCGACCTGCCCCTTGCGTTGTTGGTACCACCACTTGATTGCAGTTTTCGGCACCGTTGCCGCAGCAGCTGATCCATGCACCACCAAGCGAGAAGTTGAAGGTGCTGGCAAAGTAATCATCATGTCGGTATCCACTCACTGTTTGGTTCACCCAGTCAATGCAAGGAGTGATGCCATCGTACAGGTCAGGGTCATACCCACCCATCTCCACGTAGTACATGGTCTGCAGCGGCCAGTAGCATGCACAGCAGGAGGACTCAGTTCTTACTAAGTTACCAGCTCATGCTTGGCGGCAAGGCATCCACAACTAACAACCCAATGACTCATGCCCCGGCCAACATCTCACCTGAGAGCCGCGCGTTAGCTGGAGCGTCACACTGTAGCAGTCTGTGAAATTGCCGCTGGTTTGTGTGATGGGTGCTGCGGCGCCCACTTTGTTGACGAACCGCCATCCGCGGTTGAGGTTGAAGGCATTGCACGAAGAAAGTGTCAACTTGTTGGGGTTGTACACAAAGGTAGGAGGGTTCACGATGTCGTTGCACAGATTAGATTCATTGCAGCACTTGTACCAGCTGTCCACGTAGGAGTAGTGTCGCTTGAAGAGCTGGTTGTCGTTGAGAACCCTGTTCAAGTTTTCTGGCGTCGCTCCCTGGAAAGCATCCGCAACTGAGGCTAATAGCTCTTCACAAGGCCCATCCTCTTCATAGTTATAGCTGTCCATAAACACGAGGTATTGCGCTGCCTGCACATGTGAAGGCGACAGGCAAGGCAGCATTTTATAAGGCGGGCAACACACTTTGCTGCACGCTGCTGCATATCTGCTTGCCCTGGGCCATCGCCTGCAAGGTCTAGCACAAACTCAGGTCACCGTACTTGCATTTGTGTCCAACTCGGTGAACTGCATTGTGAGGCTCCAGCAACCTGAGAAGTTGCCAGGTCCTTTGATCCTCAGTGGGCCTGCCAACCTCGGGTACTGCCTGAGCTTGAGCCGGGCACCATTTAAGTTCCATGTTCGACACTGCTGAAGCGTACGGGCACTGTGCAAATTACATGCTGCCCACAACAACGCCGTAGCCAGCGCTGCATGCCATGCAGTCATGCTGGTCGCTGCCAGGCACCGGCGGGTGCCCTAGCTACGACGGCAGGAAGGTTCGTTGCTCTATTGCCGCTGCTGCTGTTGTGGATGAAGCGGCCACTGCGCCACGGCTTGCAACTCTTTCCTCAGACGTCGCTGGCCCGATATGTTGCTAAACTAAAGCGCCAATGCTCGAGCATTGATTGAACGCTCGTCAGTCGCATGAGAGGCTGCGCCCCAAAGTTGTTGTTGCCCAGCACTTCCGAGTATCCAGTTCAAGTGAGACCAAAGGTGTGACTCAACAGCTCATCACCTTTGCTGACTGCATGCGCTCTCCTGCTGCTGCTGCATGAGGCACGACCTGAAATGTATAAATCCGCTTCTACTGAGCAAGCTCATGCGATTTTCTGGAAATATACTTCAAGCAGCCCCAATCAAGGCCAGGGCACATTGCATAGCCCAGAGGCCTTGAACAAGGTGCATCGGCCACATGCAGATCGGTCACATGCATGCTTGTTAGCGCAAGTGGATCAATGTTATGCATGCGGCATGTCATTGGTGCATGGAAAGGAGGCTTGCTCCAGCAGCAATCCCTCACTCTTATTGCTGGGGCAATGAGGCAGGAAATGTCATGATGACAACGGTGCGCTGTGTCCAGCGATCTACTGTGGAACGTTTAGAAAGAAAGAAAGAGGAACGCGCACAGTGTTGGTTTGAACCCAACAACAGGACTGTCATCGCCCCTATGCTGGTGACGGCGGCCACACCACTTCCATCGACAGCAGATCCCAGCAGTTGTCAGCACGTTCAGAGGCATCTGAGCGAGCGCAGGCGCTTGTTGATGACAGGCTCACGTTGCTCATCGCCCTCTCTAGCTGAGCATGGCTTGTTTTCATCCTCTTGCACCTGCGCCGGGCCCACACACTGCTGCTGAAGTCCAGCACTAGCCGCGGTGCAGACTCTGCAAGCATGCCTATGTCGACCAGCATTGGCCCAAGGACCAATGGTGAGCAGGTGTGCAGGTCTAGGAGATTGCAGCTCTCGTCGTCCTGAGCTCGTCCTCGTTTGATGCCTTGAGCTCGGCAGTGCTGTGTCGTCGTTGCCTGTTGCGACTGTGCTCCGCCCATCGCGGCGCGCGTGCAGGCTGCCGTAGGCCCGTAGTGCAACCTTCCACGCGAGCCACGCCCTTGCATTCTGAGCGTAGTATCCAAGGCTTCACGGAAGCTGTTGGCGGAACAGGCGGATGCATGGGGAGAGGGCTGCATTGAGGACTGTTGCAACAGCTGCGAGCTACAGCAGCGATTTATCTATATCAAGAATGTTAGCGACGCGCGTATCAATGATGTGCTGCGCTATGGCCCTTAAGCGAAGTGCCGACGGTCTCAAAGCCTGAGGAAGTTCGGACGCAATTTTCACACTCTTGTTGCGCGCATCATGCGTGTCTGGGCAACTCTGCTTCGCAGCGTACCATCAAAAGCAACGATTGTGAGTATGACCGATCAGCCACACGAGGGCGCCATTGCTGCTAATTCCATGGACAGCCCGTTGCTCGCGCTTCCCCGTCTGGTGTTGGGTCAGCTGCTTCGTCGCGTTGATCTCAGGGATCAGTTGCGCAGCGCCGTGTGCTGCAAGTATCTGCACGACGTGGTCAGTCAGGACCTGTTGCCATGGGTGCATGACCTGGATTTACTGCAGTGCACGGGAACCCAAACGACAGCGGCGTTGGAATGGCTGTGCAGCTGCAGCTGGACGCAGAACCTGCACCACTTGGCGGTTCAGGGTGCTGTGTGCAGCGATGCATGCACCTGCCTCAGTGAGACAGGCCTAGGGCGACAGCATCTTGGGACGCTGCACTCGCTTGTGCTTCAGGGCTGGAAGCGTCTTGACACAGTCAGGTGAGGTAGATCATGCCCAGGGCTGCGTTACTCAAGGGTTGCTGGTGGCTTGCAGTTCTTCTCGGGCTGAGGAGTGCCCGCTCCTGCACAAACAGGTTGAAGCAGCTGATGGTGCACTGCCGCTCGCTGACATGCTTGGAGTTCAGCAACTGCAAGGTGTGCCACGATGATCCAGACGCCGCCGGCAGGTCAATCTCATGCCAGCACAGGTGGCACTGTGGTCAACCCCAGTTGAAACGAACTGATGTTGTTTGCAGGTTGACGACGCAGGTCTGGCTGTGCTGGCCACCCATGTACCCACACTGCAGCACCTCAATTGCAGCCACTGCCTGCGCGTTACTGATGATGGCATCCTGAAACTGCTGCTGGGCGCAAAGCAGCTCAAGGTGAGGTTTGCGGGTGCTGTCTTGGTGGAGGGTGGATGAGGCTGCAAGGCTGCATGGATTGTTGAGGCAGGTCTTGGGGGGTTGCATTGGTAAGGTAACAAGGCAATACAGAGTGCTCTATGCTCCCTAGCAGGGTGCTTGCAAGTCTGGCATCAAAGCTGCTGAGCATGTCCTTGAATGACTAAATGGATTGCCACACATCTGGGCAGGCTCAGGGTCAGCCAGGGACTGGAAGTCCAGGGGATGGTAAGTAGCAAAGCTGCTTGCATCTCTGATCATTGTGGTGCTTGACATCCTGCTGCCGTCTGCACGTGTCAAGCAGCGCTTCTGTTGCTGATTCGCGCTTTTGCGGCCAGCAGCTGCTTGAGAACAGCTGTTGGTTGCAATTCACTAAAGAGCATTGTGATGCGTGCTGCTTCGTTTGCGTGTTCCCATGTGGCACCTTTAGGGCCTGGTGCTGGACGGCTTGATACACTGCACAGATCAGACACCGGCACTGCTGGCCATGCATGCCGCAAACTTGGAGCACCTCTCTCTCTCCAAGTACGAGCTGCATGGCCATGGTGTCAGATGGTGTCAGTGCACTGCTCAGCCACAGCCGATCATTCAGCCCCACCCTGACAGTATTTGCTAGATGCACACATGTGTCGCCACTCGAGCAGCCTTGATCGCCCTCTCACGCTCCAGACTTTAGTCCCTACTCAGCCCTTGCCTGCTTGCCAGAAAGTGATGCTTGTGTGTCTTCCACCCCGCCAGGTGCCTCAAGATTCACAATGCAGGCGTCAAAGCACTGGCGTCTGCCCCGGGACCTGAGGGCGTGTCTGGATCCAGCCTGTTGGGCTCCGTGCCACTGCTGGCGGACACGCTGCGGTCACTCTGCCTGTCCTGGTGCCCAAAGGTGTGCAACATACCCAGGGCTGCTCTTGTCAGCCCATAATGGCTGTTGTGTCGGTCTGTCAGAGAAGGCAAGGGTCTGCTGCAAACAGCTCCTCTGTTCTGGGCATGGGCGCTGCTCTGATTTGTGCTCCGCATTCTCTGCTCTGCTGCCCAAGGTGTCCGTGGTTGAGCCTTTGGCCAGGCTGCGGCGGCTGGAGAGCTTGGACCTCACGGGCTGCAAGGATGTAAGCGCACTGCAGTGCACTGCAGGGTGACATAGTTCACGCATGCTTGTACTTCTAAGTGTACATTGACGGGTCCCACAACAGCAAGCTTCAACATGTGTGTACAACAAGGTCACCAGCTGCCGCCGGCTGTCGCAGCATAGCTTGCAGACCTGACAGGTATGGTGCCAGTCAATTGTCCAGTACGTCCATTGCACGTCTGACTTCTACTCTAGGGTTTAGGGTTGGGTTTAGGGT
>JAWZTI010001967.1:0-10384 GCA_039880955.1 Chlamydomonas urium | reverse complement strand
GTGGCGGCGGCAGCGGCGGCGACGGCGGGGGGTCGTTGGTGCCGGGCCGCTCTGTTACGCGCACCCCGTCACGACACGACGAGGAGTGCGAGCGTGCCGCTTCGGCGGTTCCCAGCAACTCCATCCGGAGGGGCGGCGCCGGCCTTGGGCTGTGGGAGGGAGGCGGCAGCGGCGACGGCGCAGCAGCCGCAGCTGGCGGCAGCGGTATGTTCGCCGCCCCGCCACCGCTCGAAGTGAACCTGAGCTCAATGTCGGTGGGCGACGATGCTGCTGCCGTGGCAGGAGCGGGTGGGTCGTCAGCGCAGCTGTCAGCCACGCCCAAGCGGGGCGTGCTTCGCCATGCCGTGGGGTCAGGCTCAGCGGCGACTTGCGGCAGCGGCGGCGGGGCAGCGGCAGCGTCGTTCCACATCAATCGCAGCGGCGGCAGCGGCGCCACTCCGCTCGGCTCGCCGCTCGGCGGCCTGGCGCACCTGCGCTCCGGCGGCATCAGCAGCATCAACAGCCGCCTTGGGGGCGGCGGCGGCGCCGATCGGGACCGGCCAATGCCGCCGTCAGCGCTGAAGCGGTCCTCCGATCCGCCCCCGTTCCAAGGCCGCGGCTTGGCGAGTGTCGGCGGCCTGGGCGGCACCTTGAGCGGCGGCGGCGGCAGCGGCGGTGGCTGGGGCCCTGATGGTGGCAGCCCTACCGCAGGGCGCAGCGGCGGCGGCGGCGGCAGCAGCCGCCCTCCAAGCAAGCGGCCCAGTGAGGTTGAGCCGTCTGTCGACGCACCGCGAGGGGGCTGAGGCGCGGGGCCCATCAATGTTATCAAAATGCCGCAGGGTCAGTAGGGGTCAGTGTTAGGTAACACAGCACCCGGCAGGGCTGTGCGGAGTCCGCTGTTGCCTTGTCCCGGCAGCAGCGGCTTCAGGAGTGGAAAGTGCAGCCGCTGGGTCAACATCCAAGTGATCGCGGCACGTTTTACAACTGGACTCAGGCAGAAGGTGGACGCATAACAGAGTATCGCGCCCTTCTTGGGCATACGGGCTGAACTGGTGGCGGCGACGGCTTTTGACCGCAGTACTACCCCAAGTTGAGACGCTAAGCGACAGGTCACAATGCTCCTACACAGAATGCTTTTCATAAAGACGCACTTAATGTTTCTACACAAAGACGGAGACAGGTCAGAGCCCGGCGTTCCTTCAATGGCTTGACTTGCGGGTGCCCTGTGGCGCACCAGGTGCTGCAACAAACCTCAAAATGGGGTTAATGACTGTCCGCTTGCTTGTGCTTTGCAGGCTCTGCACCCCTGCATCAGCATTTCCAAAGGACTTGATACTGGCAGCTTGTAGCTGGGTTGGCTCACTGCCCAGGAAATCCTGTAGATGGATTATGCGTTAGTTACCTGGGATAACTACCTGGGACACGGTTGGGGGCCCTGAACTTCATGGCTGCGATTCCCACACCCGCTCTCGCCTCTGCCTCGAGAACTGTCATCGTCATCTGGGCTGTCTTCCAACAACTTTCGTACACGACGTTGGGCATGTTGAGAGCGTGCGGCAGCTGTCTGTCCATGACCGTTTCGGCAACTTGCTGTTTGTGTTGAACAGTCTGTCTTGTTAATTTCCTCAGCTGCCTAACTGTGATCTTCACACTTGCCACCAGGCTCCCCTGTTTGGAGGAACCATGCTTGTCTATTAAAAACTCAATTCTAATCAAACTGTTTGTCTGTAACTGGTACTCCTGCATTCACGTGGCGGCGCCCTTCTGGAGTGTAAAAAACGCTGCCATCATCAACGATGTTGTTGCCTTGCTGTCCGCCTTGACCTGACAGTTTGGTGATGATGCATTCGAATTCCATGAACGGAATGAAAGTAAGATTTTACGCATCTGCCCTGCTTCCAGCAAGGCAGCATCCCAACCACACAGCAAATGCCAGCTATGAGCCTGACCTCCCCAAATGCAGGCCACCGCTGCTGCACCCAGGCCTCTGCGTGCACGCCTCCCCTCCCCCCTCCGGCATGCCGGTTGGCAGGTGTCGCAGTGCAAGCTCGATGTGTTCAACACATGGTGCATGGGTGCATGGGTGCTTGCTGCTGACTGTTGCTGCAAAGCAATCCCAAACTTGCAGGTCCCACAAGGTTACGCATGACCCATGAGTTCACAAGTGCGCCTCAGCTCAGCTGCGCACGCCCTTCTTGGTGGTGGGTGGTGGCGCCTTGTACGTCTTGGCTGTGACCCTGTGTGCAGCAAAGTGTGGCCAGTCTGGGGTGAGCTTCCTGCGCACATGCTTAGCTGCTAGCGCCCTGACACCAACCACGAAGCTGCAGCAGCATCCCGCACTGCAGTATGGTTTTTCGTTCACCCTAGGCGGTACCCCTGGGAGTACTGCTGCAACGCTGTCGCGATTACTGCGGCTGCTGCCGCACCTGTTGAGCAGCTGCTTGACTTGGCTGGCATGCAGGCAGTGCAGGAACTCAGTGAGCGTCAGCAGCTTGCCGCTGTTGAGGTCTGAAGTGCCAAAAACCTCCTCCAGCTGGTAATCCAGCTGTGCGCGGCCGTACCGCAGGTACATGATCTGCGGTACAAACAGGCGGGTGTCATGCAAGTTTGAGCAGGTGACCTCGAGGTTTTCCGCTCGTAGTAGGGCTGCCCAAATGCACACCAGCCGGCTTGCATGGCTCCGTGAAACGCCCCTAAGCCTGTCACTGGACCTGCCGCTCCCCTCACCTGCATTGCTTTTCCAAGTGAGGTTGTACACATATACATCAGCCTCTAACCCAGTGCTCACCTGCATCGCTTCTTCAAGCGAGATGTAACCGACGCCCTCCTTGTCGTTCATGACGAACTCAACGACGTTGAACAGGCCACGGGGCTCGTAGCCAGTCTTATCGTCTCTCCCCCTGCGGCGCGTCAGGTGTGGGTGAGGGGAGAGAAAGGGGTGAGTTCGATGGTCAGCGGTTGATGCTTCCGCAAGCGGCACTCAGGTGAGGCAAAGCATGGGCGGGAGTGTGTGTGGTGGTGGGTGGCATGCGCTGGGCAGTCAGGGTCGTTCTAGGCTCTCAAGCAACACCCTGCACGTGGCACAGCGGACGCCACAGCCCAGGCTTCAGGGGATGCGGTTGTGATGCAGAGCTGTGCAGCTTCCTGTGCAGTTTCCCACTTGGGCAAGGTTATGTTGCACTGTCACTTCAACCACTTGGCTGCCCTGACTTGTGCGCACCTGCTGTATGCGTTCTGGAACTCTAGCCATGAGACACAGCCATCGCAGTCCTCATCCACCTCCCAAATCATGTCCTCCACTTCGCCTCGCTTGGGCTGCAACATGAGGCACATGGGGGCGCATGATTCAAAACAGTGCATCTGAACAGCAGCAGGCGTTGCGCATGCCCGTTGCGAGAGCGTAGCTATGGATCATGCATGCTGTGTGTGCATGCACAGGTATTGCCCATGCTTGCAACACCAGGTCACACGCTGCATGGCGAATAATAGAAGCAGTATGGTCTCTTACCGTGTGCCCGAGGCTCTTGAACAGTCCAGCTAGCTCTTCCGCGTCTATCCGCCCGTCTCCGTTCTTGTCGATGGCCCTGAACGCACGCTCTAGCTCGTCCTGCTCATTCTTTCGTGCGTATCGCTGCCTTGCCTGCTCGCTGGCCATTATGGAAGACTCTGTGGCCTGCCGTGGCGCTGTTCGCAGTCCTAGATGTTAAGGCGTCCAGGCAGCAGGCACTTCCTACCAATGTGCAAATTATGGACACCAAACGTCTGGGTTTGAGCAGTGTTGTGAGCTTTCTTCGTGCTGTCCCTCGAAGGCCAGTCGAACAGGTGTGCAGCGAACAGGTGTGGGGACGAGAGAGTGACTTCAGAGCTTGGCGTTATTGACCGCTATTTGCTGCAAACAGCACATAAGCAACACCAGCTTAAACAGTCTGAATATCTGGACTGCGCGCATGGCAACTTCCCGGTATGCAGGGCTGGCAGCTTCGCTGCTACTCATGGTGCTGCTCCTCTGCTTATCCTGTGGTCGAACTGACGGCAAGGGAGGGCGCGTGACTGGCAGCAGCTCGAGTGGTGGTTCCACTGCTCGCCCCACTGGAACATCATCATCTGCTGGCGCTGGCTTCAGTGCACCGGCGTCTCGATATGGGGTGTACACCACAAGCGGGAGCCCTTACACTGGCAGCATGGCCTACAGGTGAGCATGCAAAAGCAGGGTGCAGCAGTTGTCAGGCGGCAAACAGCAGCCGCCGGCACGCGTCCTGACGACCTGTGCCGGTATTTGAACTTATCGCTTTCAGCGCAAAACACCTGCATGAGCTTTATGGTTTTGCACCAGTTACTCGTTCAGCAAAGCCCACCTTGCCTCTATTGCGTTGGGCATGCTGTGCACACAGGGGCTACCCGACCTACCCGATAGGATATTCCTTCCTCTTTCTTGGAGGGGGGTACTATGGGTATCACACCTATTACGCGCGGCCATACTACACAGGTCAGTGTACATGGAGAAGGAGGGCCCAAGCGGGACGCCGCTGCGCATCGCGCAGCCCTGTGACTGTATGGTAAAGTGTTTACCTGACCCCATGCACACACTCAGCTCGCCTGCCAACCCAAAGTCCACAGCATGCCTGCCTGCTGCACTTGTTGCGTTTCTTGCTTCAACCAACCCCCCTTGGTTCCCTGCGTGCACTAGCGCTTGCGCTGCTCCCTGCTGACCCTGCAGCAATCCTGGGTCACTGCCCGCAATTTCTGCAGGCAGTGGGCCCCCTCAAGTGGCTAACCAATTGCGCTGCTTGCACCATTGCCTGCGCATCCGCAGACGACACAATCGAGAACTGCACAATGATGTACGCCAATGCAACCCACACCACTAATACCACCAACACCACCAACGCCACCGCGCCTGCCCCGAGCACGTCCCCTGCAAGCGCCAACGCATCGCCAGACTCTCGGCCAGTCCTCATCTCATATGACCCCATCACCGGAGAGCCTTCTGGAGACCTCAACTTCACCTACTTCTTCACCCAGGTCCTGTCACCGAACGACACCTACGCCTCCTTCTATGACTGGAACGACACGGTGTACGATGCCTCGAACGGCACCTGGTGGGCTGGCAACTGCCGGGTCATGCAGTACGGGCGCGGGACGGAGCTGGCTGCCTCGCGGCTAGCAGCCAGCGCCGGTGTACTGCTCACAGGCGCCACTGCAGCTTGGCTGTTGGGCTGGCTGCTGGCGTGAGCTTGAGCAGGCTGATGACACTGTTGTCACAGCCAGCAGGCAACCAGTCCAAGTGGAGGCTCAATACGTCGACACCACACGCATGGGACTTGGTATTTTGGTATGCCGCGTGTGGTATGCCGCGTCCTACCTTGGTGCTACGTCCGCCAAGGTACTGTGGCGCAACCTTATCCTGAGGGCCTGCTTGTCGCAGCTCCCCTTGGCAGCACGGCTGTCGTCAGCTGCAATCGTTCACGCGCGATGTAGGTGCAGGTGACCGCAGGCTGTGGCACATCATGTGCCACACATCATAAAGGGAACGGCATCCGGTGCACTTATTTTTNNCGGAGAGCAGAGCGAGAGTGAGGCGAGTGATAGTGGCACATAATGGGCGGTGAGGCATATGTTGACAGCACACGAGACCGCCGTAGGCAACGGCCAGGATTCGCTGGGCCATGCCTTAAAGTGTTGCTGCACCTGGCTGCATGCATGCCTATGGCCTGCCGTGACTGTTGCTGCTTGCACCCTTCCAGTTGACCTGCAAGGTTTCACTGCAATGCTTGCTTCAAACCCAGCTGTCCACCTGGCAGACAGAAGGCCGCTGAGTTTGACTCCGCGGTCTACAGGGCCGCTGACTCGACCCAAATTCAATCTAGGTCCGTCATGCACGGATAATAAGCGATCTGCAGGTCAGCGGATCCTCAAGAAGGGCGTGGCCTGGCAATAACTTGGGGTTTAATAAGCAGTCCTTTGCTCAGCAAGGCACATCGTAGCCAACCCATGGGCACACTGCCACTGCGTCGGTTGCGTGTTTTTTCAATGTCTTCCTGGACAAGCGTCACAAGTTCCGCATTTTGCATCTTTGCCTCACCATGCAAAGCGTCCTAATCACCATGCAAAGCATCCTAAACATGGTGTTTGCCGCCCATCGGTGGACTTTCCTTTGGAGGGCACCAGCAGATTGACCTGTTGATTGCCTGGTTTCTTCCTGTAGAGTCTTCTTTTGTATAAGCGCTGATCTCAGTTGGTTGCCCTGCTCATTGCCGTTACGCCCGCCACCATGCGGACAGACAGTTCCATGCGGATTGGATGGGCATGGTGGCAAGCTGAGCAGGCTGCATGGTAAGGCTGTAACCCTTCCCTCCTTCCCCTCGAGAGCGCACAAACAGTTGAGCTCAGCATATTTACAACGAGTTGGCGCCTCTTTGCAACAGGCACACACAGCCGACAAAGCATAAACGCCTTGAGCACAAGTGGTCAATCGTTGTGTGCCAGAGGTGGGCTGTAAGGTCCACCTTGTCTCTGACCAAGTGTCGACTTGATATTGACACTTGACACAAACAGAAAGAGCGAAACCACAGTGCAGATCAGGGCACGAATCAGGCATCACAACAACAACCAAAACACACTACAGTCAGGTCCAGGCTAAGTCTCACAAAACACATAGGAGCCATCTCAAAGCCATGCGTTGCAAGGCACTGGGTGCAAGCCCTAGGGCCAGGGGGCTCATCGAGGGGTACAATGCATACTGCTCGGGCAGCCAACTGGCATAACTGTGTTGCGGCGGGCTCACGCCTGGTCAGCCTGAGGCAGTATAGAGAGATGTTCCCCTGAGAAATGTCTCAGTGCAAGGCGCCTCGGGCCCGGCGCCAGGGCCACGCTGGCGGCCCTCAGACAGTGTGACGTTACACCATTGTCAGAACATGTGAGGTTACACCCTCCCATGCCTTACCAGCCTTGTGGAGCATACCCCTGGGGCACATCTGCGCTCCCACCCTGGCTGGGTGCAGGGCCAGCGGGGGCCTGCTGCTCAGCATTCATCACCTGACCGCTGCCCCAGTTCTTGCTCCTGAGCGCAGCACTGTTCTGGGCGTTGGCGGCGCGGTTGGCCCTGTAGACCGCGGGGTCAAACTCAACAGCACCGACCTGCGGAGGGAGGGGCAGAGCACAAGGTCAGGCTCAACTGCGTCAACATGGGAGGGAGAGGCAGGGCCAAGGGCACGAGGCAAATTGTGTTTTTGGGCCTGCTGACCACAGGGTCAAACGCAAGTGCAATCACCTCCGAGTGAAAGGCAGAGGCTCAGTGCGTGAGGCAAGCTGTGATTTTAGGCCTGCAGACCCCCAAAACAAACCTGACAGCGGCACAATGGGAAGGAGAGGCGGAGCTAAGCAGATGTGCACTGTGCGCCTGTGGACAGATCGAGCATGTCAGCAGGCTGGCTGTGTGCTTCACAATGTGCACAAAGCACCCTGCAGAAAATGCACAGAGCACCCTGCAGGAATTGTACCCTTCTTTGCATGTCCTGATCAGCCGCACCCTACATCCACCCCATTGCGCTCGCCTTGCTGGTCCCTAGTCGGGTTGCGGCTGAAGGTGGCACCACGCAGCTGCGTCCAGCCCCTTATCACAGCCTCTTGCTTTAGCCCGCCCAACACCCCACACCAGCCGCACCCTACGTCCACCCCATATCGCTCACCTTGCTGGCTCCCTGCTGGTCCCTGGTCAAGTCGCGGCTACAAGCGGGGCCACCTAGGCTTTTGTTTCAGCCCCCTGTTTCAGCCCACCTCGCCCGCCCTACACCCCACACTAGCCCCACCTTGGGTCCACTTCATTGCGCTCACCTTGCTGGCTCCCTGCTGATCCTTTCTGGTGCCACGGCTCTGCCCAGCGGGGCCGGGGGCCAGGGCATCGTTGGTCGCGAACGGCGCTCCTCCCACCCTCGACTGGGGCACACCTTCGTTCAGGGAGAGGGTTGAAAGGCAGCGACGGTGGTGCACAGGTGATGGTTAAGGCCTTCAACAACGAGGTGTGTGGGGGAAGGGGGCCAAGGGTCTCTTTCCTATCTGTCCACATCAGGTGTGGTGCGTGTGGCACGTGCCCATCACGGCATTGGCTATCAGCCCCATGCATTGCAGTGCGCCAGCGGCATGGCCGGCATGGCCATACAAGGGTGCTGCGTCTTGGCGTTTCCGCAAGCAAGGCGCGAAGTCTACTGACGCTGAGCTGCCAGTACGCTTGCAGCCCCAGCACAGGGCATGCTGAGCAGTGCCTGTCCAGCATGCATGATGCATGGCTAGGCAGACTATGCCCCATCTCAGCCCGCCTTACTTCGCTTCCCCTCGCGGTGTGCAGGCTCGTCGTTGCCACCTGTGCACACAGGGTGTCGCAAGTTACAGGCGTGTGTTCAAAGTGACGATGAAGAGGTGGGTGCAGAGATATTTCATGCTGATTGATGCAGGATATTTTTTGCGCGTTGCATGTTGACATGGCTGGCTGTACGCCATGCACAAGTCACAGCAGTCATGACTGCAAGCAGACAGTGACCCTTGCATCCACAACCGCAGCACAAGCCAGCATGGAGAGGCAGCTCACCACCATACAGCAGTGACTTGGCCTGCGAATTGTGCTGGCGGTCCTTGGCCACGCTCATGTTGTACTCGCCGCGAGTGGGCGCTCTGCATGCATGCGGTGCAACAGCGACGGTGTTCAGTCAAGGTGCTGCGGGCAGACGGGTTGGTCAGCGCCATCGACATCGATGATTCTTTGGAGTTGAGGGGCCGCGGCCCGCTTGGTGCGTCGCCGTGATGTGAATCGTGTACTCACAGTCCCTCCATGGTATTGACGCGGCTGGGGCTGGTAAAGATGGAAGTGCTTGACCGAATTCAGAGCTGTCGTTCAAGTCCGGCACAAAGTTTCGATTACAGGGCGGAGGATGTCCCAGGCGTAGTCGCAAGAAGCAGGTAGCGTTGGAATGCTCGAGCGAGGCCGGGGCCTTGGGGAGCCCGCGGCCCATTCCCACACCCAACTAATGAGTTGTTGCATATGCAGGTCGTTCATGTTGGCACCTGCAATGGCCAGCAGCGAGCGATGCCGTGAAGTGAATCAAGAGCCTGGTTATTGCCTGAAAAGCTGCACGGTGGTGGAGGATGAGTGCAGCCCTTGGCTGGCAAGTTGCCAGTAGCAACACTCCTTTCCGCAAGGACCTTCCACCTGTCATTATTCATGGTCAGTGCTCCACCAACTGGTCTCTATAAGTAATGGATCGGCAACCCTGCACAATCCTTCAGGGTGCCACACCACCGATACCAGCACTGCTCATGCGGTTCCTCTGCCTGGCCAACATTTTGTGCCCACAGCCAAACAACCCACCCATCCACTCCAGGTTCACACACAGGCCTTGCACCGCAGCCTCAGCAGCCGCCTTTCGCTGCTGTTCGGGGGCAAAATCAACACAGGTTATCAAGCGTTGAGAGCATGTATACAGTAACAAGCCACACTCAGCAGCACGCAAGCATGACGGCAATGCCTGTCCCAGCCAAGCGTCCGGTGTAATCGGCAAGAAAAGAACATAGTAGCCCGGAGGCCAGTGCAAAGTTGTGAAATGTGATATCTGTCGCTGTTGTCTGTCATAATGCATTACTGTTATTGCTCATGCTGCCTGGTGCCTGAAACTAGGGATAAAGTAGCGTCTCAAAATGCTGTTGCTACTGCTGCCGCCATGAAACATCGGTCAGCGCCTGGGTTGCCAGCGCTGCAGCGGCCGCAGCGGCCACGCACAGCACATGGCATTGCAACCCAACCTCAGCCCACGCCCCCCGCCCACATACATATGCCCCCAACCGGAGCATAGCCTTACCTCCTATCTTGCACCAGTATGGGCGTAACAAGGCTCAACGCCCTGGCCCACCGTACTGCCTCAGCCCTCACAGGGGCATGCTGACGCCCCAACCCAACAGCAATGTCAAGCTAACCTCACCTAATCCATTGGCATGAAGTTTACGCACCCTCACATGCACAGTGGTTGCACCTGGGCTGCACACTGTTTGTAACACCACAACTGAATGGTGTGCCTCAAAATTTCACTGTTCTAACTGACTGCATGTCGCCAGGGCGCTACAGAATTGCCAGCAACGTGGCTGCCTGGACTTGCGATGGGATGTGGGTGTTGCTGCCTGCCTGCTGGATGTATCCGCTGCTCGCACCACTGTGCGCATGGTTTCGTTTTTGCTATATCTTCTTGTTCCCCTGCCGATTGCCCCAACACCAGGTGCCCAGCCGCTGCAAACCAGCCACGCATGGGGCGCCTTATCAGACACTACGTGGGAGGGTGCTGCAGGTACAGCAGCAGCAGCTGCCAGTACAACGTGAGGGTCATGAGCGGCACTGACGCATCGCCACCCTCCGCGCCCGGTG
>JAWZTI010001966.1:0-10385 GCA_039880955.1 Chlamydomonas urium | reverse complement strand
ACCGCGAGGGCGCATACAACCCCTGTCCCAAATGGGCCAGGATTTACAGGCTCATGACCGAAAGTGGCTCGAAGGCCTTCCCCGCAAGCAGGGCACCCGAAGTCTAGAAACCATAACCGAAACAAAATCCTTCCGCAATGGGAATCGAACTCGTGACCTCTGGAAAACTACCAGGGTACTTCTGCCCTCTCTAGCAGTTTAACGTCGTGCTGAGGACAGGCGTGCTGCCCTAGCCCACTGCCCCTGCCCCTGCCCCTGGGCCCTGCCCCCTGCGCCTCACCTTCTGCGGCTTCGTTGCTCCCTGCGGCCCTAGTCCACTGCACTTGCCCCTGCCCTGCCCCCTGCGCCTCACCTTCTGCGGCTGCGTCGCTCCTGTCATCTGTGAGTGCACCTTAAGGAACGCACCCACTGCTCCTAGGAAGCCCTCATGACGCAGGAACATGGCAGCCATCTCACCCTATTAGAGGGGGAGGTTCGGTACAAGAAGAAAACAGGGAGGGGGGTAAGCGAGGCGAGGGGAGGCAGGAGCATGGCAGCCATTTCACCCTTTGAGGGGACAAGGAGGCAAGCAGGGGCGATTGAGACAGGAAGCAGGGGAAAGGGAGGGAAGCAGGTGAGATGGACGAGGTAGCAGACTTGGGCAGATGGCGACAGGGGGAAGCGAGAGTCAGCGATCAAGCCCTAGGCACGTGACAGGAAGATGAAGCCTGGGCTGCTACCCAACCATCCTTCACCTTAGCATGATCGCATCACAACAAGGCTCCCTGATACCATTCAAATGCTGCTGGTTGCTGCACTGTGAGCGCACCTTGGACCAGAAGCGGATGGCGTAGGAGATGGTCTCCATAATGTAGGGGTGGCCCCTGATGAAGAAGCCACCTGAGTTCGGTTTGAGAGCAAGTGAGCGAGGACGGTTGCGGAGGTTCTATCGTCAGAAGGGGGGCAGCCGTTGACACAGAGCTGCATTCCTATGCATGCATGCAACCACAGTCCACGTCCCACACAGACACAAGCAAAGCCTTCATGCCTGGTTGCTCTGCCACATGATTGCACCGCCTCGCGGATCCTTCCCCTGCATTTCTCATGCCACAGAGGCGCGCGGTACAGGAGTCATTTACGGCCATGCCATGTACAGCCCTGTCAGGTACGGCCCTGAAATGAGCGGCCCTGATACGGTCCTGTCAGGTACGGCCCTGAAACGAGCGGCCCTGATACGGTCCTGTCAGGTACGGCCCTGTGGCCCTGCAAGCTCACCGAAGTAGATGCGCTTGATGTTGTAGCGCATGGCATTTAGGTAGGCGAGCTGGCCGATGTTGTAGCTGATCATGCGCGCAAGGGCCACCGAGATGTCGGCGGGGTTGTAGTCAGGCAACTCCTTGTCCTGCAAACCGAGTGCATGCAGTGTGGGCACGGCAGTACACGTGAAGTGAGGCAACGGCAAGGTTGTCGTGAGGCAGCTCCTTGTCCTGCATGCAGTGTGGGTGGGCTGGTGCATAGCACTCATGCCATGGTCCCGCCTCCCCCTGTTGTCACGCACGCCTAATGACCTCACGAGAGAAAAAACAAGGAGCTCCCATCCCTTCTGCGTCACGCACCTGTCCAATAACTTTTCCAAAGGACGAGGCAATGGTTGAGGCGGACAGCCCTATGGTGCTGTAGTCACGCCCTCCGTAGATGTCGCCCACCAGCATGTCAACCTGAATGAAAGAGGGGCGGACAAGTAGATCGATGGTTGGGAGGGAGGGTGGAAACGCAGTGATAGAGAGGCAAGCAGCTTGCGTGTGCAGGGCGGGAGTGCAGCCGTCCGTGTAGGTGTCGCCCGCCAGGATATCCACGAGAGACAGGGAGGGCAGGCGGATGGATGTAAGATTGAGTACCTGGAACCAGCTGAAGGTAAGACCTGCCGCTCTCAGTTGCATTCGCCCTCCCCCCCCGGCCCCCGGGTTTGGGATGGAAGAGTGCCCCCCAGGCGTTTGCAAAACACAAGCTTGTTTCAACGCTTCCAGTACTGCATGAGGTGCCGCCTTGCTTTTTGACAAGCACCTGACTGTTCCCCTTTTGCAGCCCTGAGATAGCCGCAGCACCTCATCGAAGTCCTCCTACCCAGTCAGCAAGCATGCAACCCCCCAGCAGGTAACCCCTCAACATCAGGCCCTGCCTCCTCTCCCCACACGCCACAGTCCACACCTTTGCGTTGTCGCCGCCCTGCGACTGCCTCAGCACCTCGTCAAAGTCCTTCTGTCCAGTCAGCAGGCGCGCAAGCCCCCAGAAGGTGCCCCCTCCAAGGCTGCTGCCGCTTACGCGCTCGTACTTGCCGTCCCCGTCCACCTTGACCATGCTCACGCCGCTGCCGATGTTGACCAGCAGGTACGGGTACTGCTCTGACTCGCCTGCTTAGGACACAAAGGGTGTTCAGCGGATTTTCTATGCCCAAAATAAGACTTTCAAGAGGGGGAGGAAGGCAAGAAATGCGCAAGGGTGAAAACAAAAGCTTGAACATGAACGTTGCTTTTCTGCCGATGTTAAGCCTCCTGCAACTCACATCCCCTCCCTTCCCCTCCCCCTTTCATTCCCTCCCTCCACCCTCCCTCCCCAGCTGCACCCCCCATCCCTCCCCACCTTCACTTCCTCATCCCCATCTCCAACTCCTGCTTCATTTCCCCCCATCTCCTCTCCCATTTAACCCTCTCCCCCGTTCCCCACCTCCACCCCTTTCACACACCCTCCACGCCAACACCTCACCAGCCTCACCGTCGGTCGGCACAAAGTTCGTGGCGCCATTCTCAAAGGTGAAGGCCTCGTGATTGATCGCCTTGAGCAGGAAGTTGCAGCCCGACACCAGGCAGGACATCTCGTCCTCGCAGTCCAGTACGACGCCCAGGCGCTGCTTGAACAGGTCAGCGTAGCGGTACGCACCGCCACCTGCAGGAACATAGCAGGACGAGGAGGCAAAGGAGGACAATAACGTTGTCGCAAGGTAGACGAGGAGCTGGGGCCCTGGGGCTTGGAAGGTGGTGGTGTGGTACATGATGGTACGTGCTGGATGGCTGGACTTTCCACACACCCTTCACACCTTTGGTTGCGCGTCGACAGCCTGCATGCAGGCCAGAACCTCACCCCAACATCCCTGATTCCCACACCTGTGCAAATGACGCGCATCTCCTTCTGCCCGTCCTTGCTGCGGAAGCGGTGCAGCCCCTTTGCCTCAATAAATGCAATTGCATCCTCTACGCGGCTGGTCTCAAACTTGACGAAATGCAGGCGCCCTGCAGTGTGTGGGAAAAGTGCAACATGAAAGTGTGAGGGGCCAAGGTGTTGCGTTGAGGAACTGCGACGGCTGCATGTGGTGCTGGTACATTGAGGCAGTATGTTGATAGGAAGCTTGCAGTGCCAGTGACGGTCAGTTTTGTGAGCATTTCCAAAAAGCTGTGAACAGGCAATTGAGCAGTTCGGTAGTCCAGCACAGGATAGGGCACACAATGCTAACAGTGGACAACTCGCCCTGCCATTGGCTGTTGGCATATGCCCCTGCAGGCGCCTGCTCCTGGCAAGCGCGCAACTCCATCCCGAGTTCCGCCCCTGTCTCTACCAGCGCTTTCCCCCCCTTCCTGCCCTCCGCCTTCACCCTGGACAGCATTCGATGCATGATGCATGCCACAGCACCCAACAGCACCCAATGCATGATGCATGCCACACCAGCTGTTGGCAGTATGCACAGCGGCAGGAGCAGCAGCAATGAGCAGCAGCTAGAGCAGCAGGAGCAGCAGCAGCACCTATACCTTCCAGCCTGTTGCCCTTCGGATAAGGGGCGTGGTGAGTAATACTAACTTGGTATGTACCCTGATCTACTTGGTAGGTCATCCTACAATCCAAGCTGAGCCTCCCTACCTCCTCGCCCGTTGCCGCCGCCGCCGCCGTTGCCCTCCCCAGGCCTCCTGAACGAGCGCGGCACATGCTCGACTGCGCTGTCTGTGCTGCTCCTTGCTTGCACCGCCGTCTGTGGGTTGTCTGTTGTGCCATGCATGGTGGTGCCAGCAACCGCTGCTGACTCTGCTGCTGTGCCTGTTGCTGCTGCGGCGGCAGCGGCTGCTGCCAGTGTATCTGGCACTCCGGATGCACCCTGCTGCTCCTGCTGCTGCTGCTGGGAGGGTGTGCTCGTGTCGGAGGGTGGTGAGGAGGGGTCTGGAGAGAAGTAGATGAGTTTCACCAGCGACCCGCCAATGTCCAGGGCAATGTGCGATACGTATTCCGCATCCTGGTTGGGCAGCGCAATGCTGGGCGCCGGCGGCAACGTGGCATGGCCCCCTGCGACGCACCAGCAGCGCCCATGCATGTTGCATGTGGGTTGACACGGGTGCGGCCCGTCCCATGGCAAGTGCTGCAGCAGCGACGGTAGCGTGGCACAGAAACGCTGCGAAGGCACTTGCTGAAGGGATCCCAAGTGCCAATTGCGCATCTGCGGGTGCTGCAGGGTTGCGCAACCTCGATGGTCACGCCGGCGGACAGCAGCAGCAGCAGCCAAACCCAGCCACTCGCCTTGCCCGCTGTGCTCCTGGATGCTCGCGCCCGTCAGGTCCAGCGACGACATTGCAATTGCTTGCTGGCGCCGGCTAGCGCATGACGTTGGCTTGAAAGTGAACCTGGGCTACTGCTGAGGATGAGAAGCCAGAGTGGGGCCCGAGCTGTCAGGTGAATTGATGCTGCCGCTCATGGGATATTGCTGCTGCTGCTGCTGCTACTGTTGCTGCTGCTCACAGTGCATGGCTATCTGCCAGTTTATGGCCAGCAACTGGCGGAAGACCAACAGGGCAGGAGTTCCAACAGGCACGAGTGCAGCGCCAGCACGTGCAACAACAGGTACCAGGCCCACAAACAAACTACGCTACTCACCGTCCGAGCCACATAAAAAGGCCCATATCATGCTGCGGCCCTTGCATGGCCCTTGGTTAGGTCTGCTTTACCTACCGTGTTGTGATGCATCTGGAGCCCTGATAAAGTCATAATATTCCCGGGTGCCGACAGCGATGCACAGCAGCATGGCATGTGCTGGCGGCAGCCCTCGTGTTGCAACGAAACTGTGCCTGTGGTCCATGAGTAACAGGCCCCTTGGCACAAACCGCCCGTGCAATGCACCTATGCGACTGTGCCCCACCAAAACACGCAGGGTGCACAACAGCAGGCGGCCTAGGACGCTTGTACTGCCACGCCTGTACTGCCACTCTGGCAGCCAAAACTTCCCAGCCCGCCGTGCTGAACTGCAAGGCACCGCCACCACACCCAAGCTACGCTTGTGCAACTACCAGCTACATGCAATGTCCTTGTCATGGTTATTCGATGCCCTCAAACTGCCTGGCCTGAGGGACGCACTCCGCCGCTGCAGCCAGCAGCCCCCTCACCGCAACACTGTTCACCAAGAGCTTCCGGACCCGGGCGCCCAGCGCCATGTTGTTCACGAGTTGGCGCTCATGATCTTGGCCTCCTCGAGGATCTGGTCCACACGCTGCTGATGCATGGTGCCAATGTACGCCAGCGGGCGCCCAGCACCAAGCTGCTCGAAGACCGCCAGCCGCCAGTCATCAGCACCAGCCGCCACTCGTCCTTGGCCTCAGGACTCGGCCATGCTGCATGGGCCAACGCTGAGGCTGGACTGCTGAATGGGAATGCTTGATTGTACCTCTATGTCAACACCCTGGGCCCCCTCATCGCAGGTACTCCAGCGCTTGGTCCTCCGCATCCTCCGTCGTGCCATCACCATCGTCTTCCCCGTCGTCCTCCCCCTGCAGCTCCGCATGCGCTGCCTGCTCAACCAGCTCTGACCTTAGGGCAGGCGGCGGCACGGGCGGCAGCACCTGCTCCAACCCCGTGGCCGAAGAAGGCCCAAGCCCTAAACCCTGAGTCAGGTTGGGCGCCGGGACGCCGTGCGCTGAGCCGTTGGCGAGGCCGGCGGAGCTGGGGCGAAGCTGCAGGCGCACCGGCGGCACGCAGGGCGGCCCTTGTGATGACAGCTGCGGCGGCGGGGGCGGCAGCTGTGCCCCGGACCCGAACTCGGACCCCAGCCGGCGCCGCTTGGGCGGCTGCAGCGGCTCCGTACTGGACGACAACGGCGGCGGTGCAGGCGGTACGGTCGTGACGGTGGGAGGAGGCGGTACGGAGCTCGGCCGTGAGCTCGATGCGCGTCCGCCCCCCCCCGCCCCCAACCGTGCCGCCGCCGCGTCGGAGGCCAGGGGCGGCGGGTCTGTAGCGGGCAGCAGGCCGCGGTACTTGCGCCGCAGGTACTCGTCCTTGTAGTGCTCCAGTAGCCTGAAAAGGCACCGTGAGGCGGAGCAAGGTGTGGGGTGGGTGATATGCGTGCGCGGAATCGTACATGTGTTGGCCCAAGGGTTGTGGTGGCAGCTGGGGGGATCCTAAAACCTAGCCCTTCATTGGTCAGTATTCCCATGACCCTCACTGCACTGAACCCTGCACCCTGCACTCCCCCACCCTGCATGTATGATCGCCGATGATGACTGTGCCCCGCACTCAACAAGGCTGCAAAAGTCAACCCATCACCCCTCTGCATCGAGTGTGCCCCGCACTCAACAAGGCTGCATAAGTCAACCCATCACCCCTCTGCATCGAGTGTGCCCCGCACTCAACAAGGCTGCATAAGTCAGCCCCCCACTCTCTGCGCCCACGTGCCCTGCACTCAACAACTCTGCATTAAGTGTTGCCCGCACCCCTTTGAGCCATAGCACTCACTTGCCGTCGTACTTGACTGCCTTCCAGCCATCGTCCGCCTTGCGCGTGGGGTTGACCAGGCGCTTTATGTAGATGGAGAAGGCGCTGGGGGACTCAAACACCATGCCTGCACACAGACACGCATGCAAGGATGGGAAGAGAAAGCAGGCAAGCGTGAACGTTTCTATTTTGATTGTTTCTTTGCGGGCCCAGTGATGAAATGTGAATCCATCCAGCCGCACATGCAAGGTGGAACAAATGAGCTGCACCTTGTACTGCCACTGCCACACATATTCACACTTCTTCAGGCGAACGGCCTCCAAACTCAAACTTCAACCTGCACAGAGTATATAGGATCTTGCAACTTGCACCAGAAACAAACAGGCCCCAGGCAGCCAAGCGCAAGCAGGCTCAGCGGGTGTGATCCTAAGGACTCAGGCCCTCGCCCTGTCAGCAAGCGGTGCCCCTCTGCCATGACCCTGTCACCACCGACTGCTCTGGCACCCCTGTTGAGAGCCTGCCTCCCTCCTGACCTTGCCCGCACAACAGCCTGCATACGTCATCTACCCCCTCACCCCCAACTACCCCTCGCTAACAGCACACGCTCCCCTGCCACAACCCCTGCCACACCACGCCTCCTGCCTGGCCCTCATACCCGACTGGCCGCCCAGTCACACCCGCCAAGAACCTGCACTTCTTTCACACCACCAATGCATCTGCTTTGCCCTCACCGCTGCTCCTCCCACTCCCCCTCCTCCCCCCAGTACCCCTCGTCGCCTTCACACGTCCACGCAGGACCTGCCCCTCTCCCACATCAAAGATCTGCCGATCCCCCCATCACTCATCCCTCACCGCCCACTCACCTCCACACAAGATCTGCCCTTCCGTCGTCAGATCCGCTCTCGTCATGTGTCCCTTGTACTCAACGTACACCACCTCCTCCCCAGGCATCAAGATCCCAGCATCCACAAGGCTCTTCATCGTAATTGACCCCACGGGCCGCCGAGGCGGTGCCCGCCCGCCGCCCGGCCCCGCCCCCCGAGCGCTAGACCGCCCGCTAGTACTGGCGGCAGCGCCCGTGGAGTTACTATTGGAAGCTGCAGTGGAGCTGGCGCCCCCGCCGCCAGTTCCCCGTCCCGATGCTGACGACGCGCCGCGCCCAACTCTAATCCGCGGTTGTGACGGCCCCGCCGCGCCCGCCCCCTCTCCCGCCCCAGCTCCCTCCGCCGCCCCGGCCTCCTCGTCCTCATCACCCTCCGCATCGTCCGTCACTGCTGCTGCCGCCTCCGCCGCTGCTGCGTCGGATGCCAGTGCTGGGGGCGCCGGCGGTACACCGGCCTCTGGCTGGTCCAGCTCCGGGGGCGAGGCAGGACAGGCCGGCTCCGCCTCTGCTCCCGCGTCCCTCCGCCGGCTCAGAGCTTCGTGCGGCGCCTGCGCTCAGCACCAAACGGGTGCATGTGAAGGCGACGGGTGAGATGTGGGAGCGTGAGTTGGACGCGCCGCATGAGAGAGAGCAGGGAGGGCGTATCCGCACCCATGATGTGCCAGTGGGCGCCCCTGTGCTCCTGTCCAGGGTGCCTCCTGTGCCTTCAGTGTGAGCTGCTAGCTGGACACCTCGCAGGATCTGTGGCATCGCTGCAGTGCATGGGCACGTCAGGCGGCTCAGGCCAGTCCTTTTGGGCACTTTTTTGCCACTGCACCACTGCGCCTGCAGGCTGGCTGACCGTCTCGGGCAGGGGTAGGGGTGACCACATGCAAAGCGCTGGTGAGGTGGGGAGCCTGCCATGCCCCCCATGCTTGGTGTCGTGCTCAATGAAAATTGAGGATTCCACTGTCCCACTGAACATGTTCCTTTTGACTTGCACACCAGCCTGCAAGGCCCGTTTTCCAAACCCATTGCCATCTGTCGGCACAAACGCCAAGGTCAGCCATGCACACTCCGCGCCCCGAGGAAGCTGCCAACCATGCTGCGCCCTGCATTGCGCTTCATTGCATGAGCCTATCACAGCACCCATGGCTAGCGGTGGGTGGGCAAGACACTTGCCTGCTTCATGCATGTCCCTTCATCTGTGTCCGTGCCGCTCGTCGTCTCCCCCTCGCTCTGGTGCTGCAGCTGCGGCTGCTGCTGCTGCTGCTGCTGGGCTGCAGCCAGGGCCGCTGCGCCGCGTTGGCCCGCCGCGTCAGGCCCCTGGCCTTCATTTTCATCTCCACCAGCTGCCTGGCCCATGCCATGAGCAGCAGCAGTCGTCACCTGTGTGTCCTCATGCTCTGACTCGGTCGCTTCGTCTTCCTCATGGTCGTGCGCCTGCATGGCGCCACAGCTGAGGGGCCTCACGCCGCGCCGCAGTCAAAGCGACCGTGCGTGCCGATGCGCTGCTTGAACGCAGAGTCCCAGACAGACGGCCCCGCAACAAACCACTGCCCAATCTTCTTGGCCGAGTGGTTTGGGGCCCGCCAACTCCCTGGTGTGAACACAGGTGTGGGGGTTGATTTATGGTCATTTTTGTTCAAACACACTGCCAGTGGCCCGAGTACACCAGCCTGCTCAGATTTTTACTCGTTACATTGGCAAAGTATTATGGAGAATGAATGATCCTATATCTGTGGCCACGCTGATACAAATGTTGCGCGGTGGCGCACACCATGAGCACGGTCCACAGCAGGGCTGGGACAGGTCATAGGAGCAACTACTGTTAATAAAGCAGCAACACGGCACGGGCCAATTGCATTGAACAAGGGGTGCGCATGGGAAATTGCTTGACGCCCTTGGCTAGTTCACGTTTCGAAATACACACTGACCTAGCTATGGTGACAGTCTGCTTAATTGAAATAGCCTTGGGAGTTCCAGCGTCAAACTTGTTGACGCAACGCGCAGCGCATGCGCACAACTGCGCAGGGCAACTTCCAGGCTTCCTGTCAGTACCTGCCTGACTATCCACATGTACCAGACTCCATCGCATGCCACGCCACAGCAGCCTAGAAATCATTCTCCACCTCCTCTTCCTCCTCCTCCTCCTCATGCTGCCGCTTCCTAGCCGAGGCCTGCGCCCTGGCCTGCAGGTCGTCCTCCTCATCGTCCCCCAGACCCTCACCATCATCGTTCTCAAACACACCCTCCTCATTGCTGTCATCCAGCCTCCAAGCCGCCGCGCGCGCCTCCGCAGCCGCAGCTGCATCAGCATCACCGTCACCCTCAGCCCCTGCCATGGCCCCCACAGCATCAACCTCCCCAGCAGGCTGGGACCAGGAGGGCGCTGCCACCGCTGCCGGCGCCGGCGCTGGTGCCAACGCAGGGGCGCCGCTGGCGCAGTCGCCACCGCCCATCGACTGCGCCATCATGGCCTGCAGGTTCTTCATGAACTGCTCCTGGAAGCTTTTTGCAATCTGGCTGGCAATGTCGCTCGCCATGTCCTCCTCTGGCTTTGACGAAGCAGCACCCGTCGCTGCATCCGTCGTTGCACTGTCCTCCGCAGTGACCTCGAAGGAGAGCGGGGGCGTCGCCTGCGCCTCGACCTCTCCGGCAGTCGCGCCGGTATGGGCCGCCCAGCGGCTGTTGCCACTGGCCCTTGCCTGGTCTGACTCATGCTCTTCTCCTTGCCCCTGCGCCTCCTCTTGTCCTGCCTCCTCCTCCTCCCCAGCAGCAATTGCCGGGCCTGCTGTTTCAGCCT
>JAWZTI010001965.1:0-10401 GCA_039880955.1 Chlamydomonas urium | reverse complement strand
GAGGGAGGGAGGGAGGTCATGTGGGAAAGGGAGGGAAAGCAGCAGGGAGTGAGGGAGTTGTTAGCAGAGGGCTGGACAATGTGCGATTGTGCACACCTGGCTGGTTTAGGCAGGGGCTGGGCGTGCATGGCGTCACTAGCCCCCCATGAGCCTGTCCACTTCTCCCCCACACACAGACAAACAGGTTCACGCAGCCAAGCGATTTGCGCGGGCAGCTAAAAGAGTGATCTACACGCACATTACACACAGGCCTGGGACGTGCATCCTGTTACCTGCCCCTCACTTTCTACCCCTCTTCATTTCCCTCCCCGCGCAAACACGGGGCCAGGGACGTGCATTTGACCAACTGCCCCTCGCTTTCTACACCCCTGCAACTCCTTCCCCCTGTATGTACAGGGCCAGGGACGTGCATTCAACCAACTGCCCCTCACTTTCCACACCCGTGTAACTCCTCCCCATATGCACAGGGCCAGGCGATTGCCATTGACATCCTGGCGGGCGACGGTGAATTCATGGAGGGCGACGAGGCCCTTACCCCTGACCTAATCTTCCGGCCCTTCAAGCTGGCTGAGAACAGGACTATTCGGGACCTGAACCCCGCAGATATTGACAAGCTCATCTGTGTGGAGGGCATGGTGACGCGCACCAGCAACGTCATTCCTGACCTGAGGTGTGAGATCGGCCGGGGGTGGGGAAAGTGTGGGGCTGCAGCACTTGGTGTGGGGACAGAAGCACTTCAGCAGGACCATGTTTCACCTCAAGTGCAGGGACAGGTGTGAGCATGCGCAAGGTGTGAACAACCCCTAATCCCCTTCCTCTCCCCACTCACGGCCCAACTCATTACAGGGTAGCCCACTTTTCCTGCGCCAAGTGTGGGCACGAGACCAAGGTGACCAACGAGGGCGGCAAGGTGGACGAGCCCTCCTCCTGCCCCCACTGCAAGACAAAGTCGGTCTTCGTTCTGGTTCACAACATGTGCACCTTCTCCAACAAGCAGCTCATCAAGATGCAGGTGTGAAGGAAGTGTGGAGGCGGCGGCCAAGAGTGAAGAAGGGGCTGGTCTGGTGCAGTGCCTTGCAGAGATCTGGCACATGATACGCAAGAGGCCACATGTAGCTCCTGGCGGCGCAAGGAGGGTTTACCAAAGGGTTTTGGTAGGGTCCAGTCCGGATGTTGGCTGGAAGGGCAGCATCATCTCAGCAACATTCAGGAGAGCGGCAACAGGGCAGCAACATTTGGAAGGGCAGCCTGTTGGGCCTGTAGCACGCCTGACATCAGCCTTCCATATCACAGCCGCAACACGCCATCCCTACGCACCAGTTGGTGCCAACTTCTTCCCCCTGCCCGCCCCGTGTGTAACCCAACCCTGATCACAGGAGAAGCCGAATGACATCCCCGAGGGCGAGACGCCCCATGCGCTGGTGATGCATGCGTTCGAGGCCAACGTTGACATCTGCCGACCCGGAGACCGCGTCGCGATCACCGGTATCCTGCGCGCGCTGCCCATCCGCGTTAACCCCACGCAACGCACCCTGCACGCTCTGTTCAAGGTGTGCGACTGGACAGGGGAGAGGCTGAAAGGGTACTTGATCACACAAGGTTTTGGTTGGGGATGGCAAGGCATGTCACGGGGGGCAGCAGCTGCTGCATGTTCAGCTGCTTGGAAATGGCGGCATGCGCACCCTGCACGCGCTGTTCAAGGTGCGCGACTGGATGGCAAGGGGAAGATGTCATCTGAAGGGGAGAGGCTGCCTTCAAGGGTACTTGATGACTTTGGGGCGTGAGTTTTTGTTGGGGTGAGGAAGGGATGGCAGAAGCAGCAACAGGGGGACGGCAGCTGCGGTGTTACAGTACACGCTTGTGTAGGAGCCTATCATCTCGTCCCCTACCTCCACCTTCCCTCTCACATCCCCTCCCCTGCCTCCCCCCGCTGTTGTTCTCAGACCTACATCGATGTGCTGCACGTGGACCGAAACGAGACGTCCCGCCTGTTCGCCCAGGCCAAGCAGCGCGGGGACGAAGCTACCAAGAAGCAGGCAGAAGCTGCGGAGGAAGCTGCGCCCAGCGGTGCGGGCGCAAGGGCCAGCGGCGGCGCCGGGGCCGGGGCTAGCAGCGCCGTAAACCCTAGCGCCAGCGGCATGGCGAGCCAGGATCCCGACGGGGTTGCAGATCTCATGGATGTGACCGATGGCGCGACTGACACGCTCGCGTACCAGTACGTGGATCTGGGAAACGAAACGCCAGATCAGGTACAGGCCAAGGAGGATCGGATCAAGGCACTGGCGGCAGATCCCAAGATCTACGAGCGCCTGGTCGCGTCCCTGGCCCCGAATGTGTGGGAGATGGATGATGTGAAGAAGGGCCTGCTGTGCCAGCTGTTTGGAGGCACCTGCAAGAAGTTCCCCGGTGGACGCATCAGGGGGGAGCTCAATGTACTCATGGTGAGTGGGGTGGGCAGGTGGGTGTGTTGGGGCAGAGATGGCATGGGCCTTGGGGTGCGTGGAGTGTGTTCATGCGAATGGCATGAAGAAGGGCCGACTGTGGGAAGCACATGCCAGAAGTTCTTGGGTGGCCGCATCAGGGAAGAGCTCAACGTGCTCATGGTGAGTGGGTGGCTGCTTTGGGGCTGTCATGGCATGGGTCTGAGTCAACAACAGTTTGTCGGTTTCCGAGTCTCAGCTGCTGAGCTAATATGCATCCGGTTCCTGTTTCTCTGAATCCTATTCTCCCACACACCTTCACACTTTTCACTACCGCCTCTTGCCCCTTCCCAGGTGGGTGACCCCTCCGTGTCCAAGTCTCAGCTGCTGAGCTACGTGCACGCTGTCGCACCCCGAGGCATCTACACCTCTGGCCGCGGCTCCTCTGCCGTCGGTCTGACTGCCTATGTCACCAAGGACCCAGAGACCAAGTGGGTGTAGGGGTGTGGTTTTGAAGGGAGTGGGGGGTGGAGATTGGGGGAAAGGAGTGTGCACGAGGGGTGTACAAGGGGCGTACAAGTGCCGCGTAGAAAGGACCCAGAGACCAAGTGGGTGCCACATCGGTGTGGGTGCAAAGCAGGCAGTGGGGAGGAGGGGCAGACAGGCCGGGGGGAATATGAATGACAGCTTGTGGTCTGTGCTGACTGTCATGCTGACTGGCAAGTGCTGGATCAAAGCCAATCGAGGCGCGCAGCATGGGCTTGCAGTGCCGTTCACACTTTTGCGTTGTAGTTACTTTCACACTTTTGTACTGGCTCCTGTGAACACAGGGAGATGGTGCTGGAGAGCGGCGCGCTGGTGCTGAGCGACAGGGGCGTATGCTGCATCGACGAGTTTGACAAGATGGGCGACGCCGCACGCTCCATGCTGCATGAGGCCATGGAGCAGCAGGTGGGTGGAAGCTGAGGCAGGTGGGTGGAAGCTGGGGCGGGGAGTATGGCCCGCTCCATGCTGCATGAGGCCATGGAGCAGCGGGTGGGTGGAAGTTGGGGAGGGGAGCGTTGGGAAGGTGTGGATATGGCGGTGTGAACAGTCTGGGAAGCTTCCTAAACCTGGCAGGCCCGACTGCAGTGGCAAAGGCTGGCCTGATTTTGAAGCTGAACATACGCACGTCCATGTGCGCATGCACTTATCCCATCCCGCCATTATTTGCCTGGACTGACTGTCAGCTGCAAATGCAGGCCGGACTCGAACACAGTCCACTGACTGGAATACAGTCTACTGAATTGAATACAGTCCACTGACTGGAATACAGTCCACTGACTTGAATACAGTCCACTGACTCGAATACAGTCCACTGACTTGAATACAGTCCACTGACTTGAACACAGTCCACTGACTTGAATACAGTCCACTGACTTGAATACAGTCCACTGACTTGAACACAGTCCACTGACTCGAATACAGTCCACTGACTTGAATACAGTCCACTGACTTGAACACAGTCCATTGACTTGAACACAGTCCACTGACTCGAATACAGCTCCATGCTGCCTTTTCCAACTTCTTTCAACCCCACCCCATTACCACCACCCGCGCAGACGGTGTTCGTTGCAAAGGCAGGCCTGATCACAACGCTCAGCGCACGCACGTCTGTGTGCGCATGCGCCAACCCCACCCCGCCACCCGTTGCCCATACTGACTAGGTTGTTGGCAAAGGCAGCCGCGGCTAGGAAACACGTCCATGCAACCTTTGCCTGGCCTCTCAACTCCTCCCCTGCCACGTATGACCCTCACAGACTGTTTCAGTGGCGAAGGCTGGCCTGATCTCAACGCTCAACGCACGCACGTCTGTGTGCGCATGCGCCAACCCCATCGGCAGTCGCTACAACCCGGGGCTCACGCTGGCTGAGAACATCAACCTGCCGCCCACACTTCTGACCAGGTGTGGAACAGCTGAAGTGCGGAGTCCGGAAGTGTGGGGGGCTGGTACTTGCTGGGAGGAAGGCTTCGGTGCTTATAGTAGGCTTGGCAAGGCTGTCTGTGGCTGTAGTGTTTTTGCAATCCTGGGGGCCACCGCAATGGTGCATCGGACTCCTGCGCAAAGCGGGCAGGGTTGTCTGGTATCAATTACAAAAGAAGGTCCCTGTCGTGGCAGCAAGCATACTGTTGATGCTCGGCTTACAGCACCTGTCCTCTCCTCCACCCACCTGCTGTCAAAGGTTTGACCTCATCTACCTGATCCTCGACAAGTGTGAGGAGGAGCGTGACCGCAGGCTGGCCCGCCACCTGGTGTCACTTTTCCATGAGCACCCGCCCGTTCGCCAGCAGCAGGTGAGTGGGCGTGCACAGGTTAAGCAGGGGGAGGTGACGCAGGCAGTAGTTATGACCATGCATGAGTACATGCCTTGCAAAGCAAATCATTAGTGATGTTTGCAACATAATCAGCCACATAATGCACTTCATGACATCCACTGTGAGTGAGACACTTTTGCAGAAGCATCTCGGAATGATTGCCACCTATGCTGACACCTTGCCCACACTTATCCAGGACGAGGTCATCCCTAAGGAGGAGCTCAAGGAGTACATTGCGTTCGCCCGAACCCGCATTGAGCCCAAGCTGAGCGATGAGGCGACCGAGGAGCTGGTGACTGCCTACTCGAGGCTTAGGAGTGCAGGCAGAGACAAGAAGGTGAGGAGTGCAGGCGGGGAGGCAGGGGCAAGAAGGTGAGGAATTCAGGCAGGGAGGAAGGTGAGGGCAGCTGGTCAGGGGTGGAGCAGTAGGTCTGTTGCCAATGCCATCTCGCGAGTCCTTCCCCTGGTAACCACTCGCAGGTGGTGGTGGCATCGCCTTGGCAGCCTTGGCAGCCCGTTCCCTCGCCTCAACCCCTCTCCTCACCAACCCTCACCTCCCTTCCCGCTCAACTACCCACTCAGGGGGTTGTAGCCATGCCCCGTCAGCAGTGGAGCCGCATCGCTTCTTTTGAACCCCCCTTTCCTCCCCTCCTGCTTTCTTCTACCCCTCACCCGCGTCCCTGCCTCCCATCTCAACCACCCACCCAGGTGGTTGTGGCCACGCCCCGCCAGCTTGAGTCCCTTATCCGCCTGTCTGAGGCGCTCGCACGCATGCGGCTGGATGTGTTGGTGACTAAGAAGGACGTGGAAGAGGCGGTACGCCTGTGGTACACTGCCATGCAGGTATGGGGGGAGAGGAGGTGAGGGGTGGAATGGTACTACAGTTGATCAGTTTTTGCAGTCTGTTGGCTCTCAGGTGTGTTGATAGAAGAGGCGGTACGCCTGTGGTATACTGTCGTACTGCTAAGCTTGGGCAGGAAAGAGGGAGGGAAGGGTTCACATGGCGCTGCCGCCACAGTATGTGAGGTCAGTGGCAGTTACTCCCTTTGATTTCTGACCTTATTCTTGTTCTCCATCGCTCTCAAAAGGAAACAGGCAGTGCAGGGTATAAACCTGGCCTGATCGGCATGGTCACGGACGGCACCTGTCATGACCTTTCCCTCTTCATCCTTTCAGTGCTGGCTGCTTTGTGGCTTCATGGACGCGGACAACATCTTCACTGGTTGTCATAAACAGCACCTGTCCTGACCTTGACCCCCTTCACCCTTTCGTTTATCGATATTACAGGGCAGTGCTGGCTGCTCTGATGGCTCCATTGATATGGACAACATCTTCACTGGTGCCTCGACCGCAGCCAGGCAGGCGCAAAGGCTGCTGCCGGAGGATCTGAGGGTCATCCTGACAGGTACGAGAGGGGATGAAGCTTGTAGTGCAAAGATGAGGAGCAGGACAGTGGGGTAGGGGGCTGCAAAAAGTAGCCGCAGAGGCTGCTGCCAGAGGATTTTAGGGTTATGCTGACACTTGCGAGAGGGGCGGGGAGGTGTATGAGGCGCTGGCAGTTTGAGCTGATGAGGACAATGGGGTAAGGGGCTGCAAAGGTTAACAGCAGAGGCTGCTGCCAAGGGACCATGGGATCATTCTGATAGGTGCGAAAAGGGCTGGGGCTGGAAGTGTAGAAATGATGTGCAGGACAAGGGTGCTGGTCTCCGAGAAAGGTAGATGCAAAGGCGTCTGCTGGAGGGCGCAGGGGTGGTGCTGGTGACTGCGGTGGAGGGATTGACCTACTGCCAAGCGGGTCCCCGCTCAAAACTGGCGTCAACTGCCGCAACTACTCTGCTGACAACCTTCAAGACAAGCCGCGTCTCCACTGACAACCGCCTCACCCAGCTGAGTCGCTGCTCTCTCAACCGGCTCTGCCTGCACACGCACTCCTTCCACAGGACCCAACGCGCGCCCCATCTCCGACGACCTGCTTGCGAACCCCATATACCTTCTCCTATGCCCGCCTGCCTGTGGCCTACTGTGCCTCACGGGTCCCAACGCGTGCCCCATCTCCTCCAACGCCTGTTTGCGGACCCCTGCATCTTCGTTGAAGCACGGCTGCCTGAGCCTGAACCCATCCAATCCCTCTCCCCACAGGCCCTGACGTGCACCCCATCTCCTCCGACCTGTTTGCAAAACCCAATCACCACACACTTGCCCGTGCCCTAAACCTCTCTTCACGGGACTCCATGCCACATTTCATCTCAGAACCTGTTTGCAAACCCCATTCGCCCCACTTTCCCTCACAGGGCCCAACGCGCGCCCCATCTCCTCCGACGACCTGTTTGCGGAGCTGCAGCGGGCGTACGCAACCTCGGGCAAGCCCGCCGTGACGCGCCAGCAGATGCTGACGGCGCTGCGTCAAGTGGAGGAGGTAGTGATCGATGAGCGCACCGGCGTAATCAAGCCTCGCGGCTCTGCGGCGACCGCCTAGTCAGCGATTAGTCAAGGTGTTCCTTCTGGGGGGCCTGATCAAGCCTCGCGACTCTGCGGCGACCGCCTAGTCAGGCTGTTCCTGCTAGGGGCCCTGATTGAGCCCCTTGACCTTGCGACGACCGCTCTGATAGTGTGCCTGCTGGTTTGATCAAGCCAGGCGTCATCAAGCCCTCTGGCCCTTTGTGGCCACAGCCCGTTCAGCGGCAACTGATGGGGTTCCCGTGGCCTCGCCGCACAGATGTGCACCTTCAGCGTGGGTTCAGGACAGGGCAGTCACTGCCTGTTGGCCTGCAGGCACCCTGCTCCTGCCTGCCCTACTGCTCCCTGCAGCAGGATTTGAGCTGGGGGGGCTTTGTGCCCTTGCGGCAGCGCCCTGCGGACTGTACGATGGCCTACCCACAGTCGTCAGAAGGGCAACGGGTGTCCCTGCTGGTGTACGTAGCCGTGGCAGGCTACTGTAGTGCTGTAGTGCTACAGTAGTCTGCCTTTCTAGTCGGTGCACTGTTGTGTTGGGGACGGCCCACTTTGGCCCATCTGGTCGCTTCACCTACCGCACGCTGCCTGGGGCTGTATGTGATGATGCGCAGCATCACTGAATTCTTGTTATATGACTTATACTGGAGCTTTTCTTGTGTTGTCTTGCAGCCAAGGGCGACCCATTGTAAGAACCCATTTATGGCAAAGTCAAGCTCCTTGTCCTTGAAGTTGCTTGTCACTCTGCCTTGTCCCTGGGTTCTTGCCTGCTTACCCCCACCTGTCGCTCTCATCGCAGCCTTGGCAACTGCAACAGCAGTCCGTTTTCTGGGGGTGCCTGAAGGGGGGCTCATCCAGGGTTGAGTTCGCTGAGATGATCTTGAGGCTCATGATGTTGGACTTGGTAGAGCCTCCTGAGCTTCGAATGACACAATAGATTACCTTGGCATGGATTGCCCTGAGCAGCGCTGGCAGCTCAAAGGGCTTACAGCTGCTGCCGCTTGGCCTGTTGTTGCAGCCGACTGTGCGCATACCGCGCAACAACCGGCATTGCACAGGAAAAGAAAACTCATTACATGTACATATTTCGAACTGCGCTTTCATTGCACACAATACTGGTGCACTGCAGCAGCAGCTGCCTGACGCGTGGGCGGTGGTGTTCGCAGCAGGTCTTGGCCTTCCTCGCCCGCTGCTTCGGGCGGACGACGTCACAGCAAGGGCAAAGGTGTTACATCGCGGCAGGCGACGGTTCTGGAATGGTGCGGGCAGATGCCTGCAGTGTTTTGCCTTCTGCTGGGCATCATTTTGAGTACTGACACCGGCCATGCATGATGTGTGCAACAGGAGGCCGCTGGTGCATACTCGGCATTGCATGCCGCCCCCCGCACCGCCACGGCCTCTGTGGGGCGCAAGGCTGTCTTGGTGAGCAGGCATGCTACCAGCATGGGCTTCCAATGGTATGATATGCATGCAAGATCACTGATATTACTGATATTATATCAGTAGTATCATTCCAACCATCTGCAGGCATGCGGGCTCCGTTCAGGCCGTCATGCCTTCCAAGCAGAGCCTTGCATGCCTGTCAAGCCTCATCCTGGTCGATGCTGCAGGTGTGTACTGTTGCAGATAGACCCAGGGTAAACGGCCACGGAAGCAACAGCAGCCAGGAAAACAGTGTCGCAGCCAGCTTACGAACGAGGCAACCAGGCTGGGCAGCCCCCTGCAGTTGCGTGCAACAGCGCCAGGGTCGCCTTGTGTCAGGCCTTGGGGAGAAAAGAGTGAAGCTTGAACCAAGCTCTGACCTCTGGTCCTGGTGCCTTGCGATGCCTCACAGATATGATGCGAGTCGCATCCGAGCGCAGCACAGCAGACATCCTGCTGGCACAGCTGGTGGGTGGTGGGTGGCGAATGCAATATTGCCAAGAGAGGCTGCCAGGAGAGTCAATATGTATATATTGTTTATGCTTGTATAGGCACAGACACAGCTTTTGCAAAGTGCAGGATCAGCCACTTTACACCAGTGTCACACCAGCCACCTTGCGGTAGGCAAGCTTGCACCATCCGTATCGCATCAACCACCTTGCACCACCCAGCCTGGTCTGCTACACATGCTTTGCACGTAGGCTGGTGTCTATGTTTCAAGACCTGTGTATCTTGAACGGCATAAAGAAGCTGACGCTTCCCCAGAAATCAGGTAAGCTGGAACCGAGCGCTGCGCTTCAGTCCCACCCCAAGCCTCTCGCACCTCTGCAGGCCCCCCCAAACTGTCAGTGCTCACTTGGTGCAACTACTTGCCTGCCTCAGGGCACTTTGTGGCCACCAGTTGTACAGCTACCCAGCTTTGAAGGCAGATCCCTCTGCGCCTCCTCATACGCTGCACAGGCAAACCCAGCAAGACAGGGCAGACTGGGCAGACAACAGCGCAAGCCTGTGCACAGGACGACAGGTGTGTCGCAGTGCCTCGCCTGGGACTGCAAACGGGCAGGGGGCAAAGTGTTGTTGGAGGCTTCCATGTTTGTCTGATGATGATGTATAGAGCTTGGGCTGCGCCCCTAGGTCTGACCAGTGGGAGCCCGACTGCGGCTTCCCTGCACAAATTGAGTGATGGAATGGACAGGTGTTGGTCATCAGGTCTGACAGCAGCCAGGGTATTTGATGGTATACCATGAGTTTGTGGCGATACGTATCGCCACAAACTGCTGACATCTGGGCATGTGCCTTGACTTGCTTATGTAACGTTGCGTTGCCACAGGTTACGCCCATGGCCGATGCGAGTGTGGCAGTCGCCAAGCTGATGGCTGTTGCTCAGGAACTGCTGTTTGCCGCCCGGAAGGTAGGAACGTGTCACACTTCAAGTGTGACGGGTGTAATCATGACATGCCCGCCTGCGGCACCTGCTTGCTTGCAAACGTGCTTCACCAGGTGTCACGGATGCACATCATGCAGCGTTGCCAGCTTATGACGTGTGCCATGTCCATTCAGTTTACACTGATGCGCCGCATTTTCACACTTGCAAGTGTGTGATCAATTGATGACACACTTCTGCACTTGAACACCTCTCACTGAGCATCACAGCTTGATGAACGCTGTCAACTTCTGCTGTTGTGGCCGGTAAGCTCAACCTCACCCAAACATGGCTGTTCTGCATGACAGGTGATGTTTGTGAAGGATTGCT
>JAWZTI010001964.1:0-10408 GCA_039880955.1 Chlamydomonas urium | reverse complement strand
TGAGTTTTCGTTTCCCCAGCGCGGCCCATTCGGCACCCCCGCAGCAAAACGCGCTTCATCGCGAAAGTAGGATTCGGCAGGGGGGGGTGCCAGCTTGGGTGCCGAATCTCAACGCCGCGTACGGTAAATGGTAATAAAGTTGGTTTGAGGTGTCGTGTGTGATAAATGGCCTGAGCTCACCCATGCTTGCGACTGATGGTAGCTCCAGCCCATGCCTGACGCCTTCGAGAGGGCGTCCCAGTCTACGCATGTAACGCATGCCCCTGCAGGGCACACAGCTGTGCAATCCTCTGCAGCTCATTGGCAGCATGCAGCATGATCACCATGGTATTAGTTGTTTAGATTATTACAGCGCCGATACGCACTGGCGTCCGGCACATGATTGCTGTGCTGCTTGCGATGGCGCATTGATGGCACTGGTGACAGGGCACAGACAAAAGGGCGGGCCCCACCCATCATGGGAACCGAATCAGCGACGTTGCCCCCCGAAACGCGTGCGGCAGCGAGCAGGCAGCCTTCAGAACTCTGCGACAGCTCTGTCAGGACGTGATGCCATCGACCGAACCGTTTTTTGCAGCAGCCCGCTTCACCTCCGGTCCGGATGCCTACCTCGCTTTCACTGGGGCCGCGCTGCTGCTGGGCACGCTATGGCTTGCGCTCAGGTCCGGTGGGGGGCAGCAAAAGCGACGTGAACGCACCCGCACGCAAAAAACCCACTGGGTCCCCAGGCAGCTCGGCCCCGAAGGGAGCGGGCTCGGCAGCCCTCGCGACAGCGCTTGCTTCGCTGCCCAACCCTGCCGCCATGCAGTCTATCCTCACCCATAATCTCGTGCATCTGGGTCAACGGGGTGCTGCATGCCTAGCCTGCCACCCTTGGTTCATGGACAGGCCCTTGGTCGGGCGACTGCATTGGCGTGAGCTGCAAAGCCATCGCACCTGCACCCCTGGCCCATGCAAGCGCACCCAGGCTGCACCCACCCTGGGGTGTCGCAGTCCTTGCCGCCATGCGCGGGCCCCCCGCTGCGCCCCCAACCCATGCATGCATGGTCGCTGGCCCCGGTGCTGGTCGCCTAGGTCTCTTCAGAGGAGCAGGCTTGGCAGGGTGCTGCTTGGGAGGCGGTGAGCCGCGCCGCGGCAGGGGCGCATGGGCGCATCGGACCCCATCCCTTGTGGGTAGGATGTCCTTGATGGCTCCAAGCTGTTGGCCCTCCTAGCGTTGCCTCCTGTCATCGCAGGCTGGCATTGCCGCCGCCCTCTCATACAAACCGCACCATCTGCGCCACTGAAAGCATCAAATGCAGTGTCTGCCGTTGCTGCTCCGTTACGAAGCTATCCTCTCCGCTGCTTGCGCTGCCCAACCTCCCCCTGCAGGCTGGCGCCAAGGCGTCGGCACAAGTCTCAGGACATGGACCACCTCCCTGGTCCTTGGAGCAGTCATTGCTGCTGCTGGGTACCCCTCGTTTCCCTGTCCTAACTCTCACGCTTACCTCTCCTGCTCTCCCACTGCCAACCTTTCCCTGCAGGCTGGCGCCAAGGCGTCGGCACAAGTCTCAGGACATGGACCACCTTCCTGGTCCTTGGAAACAGGCACTGCCGCTGCTGGGGAACGTGCTGAGCCTGCTGCGGCTGGATGTGCACCGACAGCTGCTGGCATGGGCGGACGAGCACGGGGGCGTGTTCAGGTGAGAAGGTGGGGGGAGGGGGGCGAAAGGGTGAGGAAAGTGTGGGTTCCGCAGCGGTTGGATGGCATCGTTGTCACTGACCCTGCCTTGCGCCGTGTTACACTCTCCCACATATGTTCACACTTTCCCGCCCACGCAGGGCCAAGATGCTGTGGCACGATGGCATTGTCGTCACAGACCCCGCCGCGCTGGCCCAGATCTGCGGCCGGGGGGAGGGCGCCTGTGACAAGGCCTCCTACTTCTACCACGCAATCGATGGGGTGAGTCAAGGTGTGCAAGTTGAGCCATTGTTTCCTGTCTATTGCGCGTGGGCGGGGAACGAGCCTCTTGTTTTGTAGCCCTGGCTCAGATCTGTGGCTGGGGGGAGGGCGCCTGTGACGAGGCCTCCTACTTCCACTTCTACCACGCCGTTGACGGGGTGAGTAGAGTATGCACCTGTGCCTGCTGTCAGTGTGTATGTCNNNNGCCTCCTACTTCTACCACGCAATCGATGGGGTGAGTCAAGATGTGCAAGTTGAGCCATTGTTTCCTGTCTATTGCGCGTGGGCGGGGAATGAGCCTCTTGTTTTGAAGCCCTGGCTCAGATCTGTGGCTGGGGGGAGGGCGCCTGTGACGAGGCCTCCTACTTCTACCACGCCGTTGACGGGGTGAGTAAGGTTGCACCGGTGATACACTCGGGTGTGAAGGCTTAGGGCGGGCCTACCGGCAAGCGGTACAAGTGATGCCTGCATCTCCTTGGGTAGCACCCCTCCTCTGATCACGCCTCAGGGTTGCGTCGTTCTGTTTCCCTCTTTCTTCTGTTCTGAAGCGTGTGTCTGCCCCTGCGCCCAGGGTGGATCTCTCCCCAGTCCACACGTCAGGATTGCAGCTTTCTGTCCTTCTTTCTCTCCTCCTGAACCATGCGTCCGCTCCGCCCTTTGTGTCCCATGTGCCCAAATGACATCCTCCACCCACCTGCCCAACTTGCTCACATCCCCCGCAGACAGCACTTGGCAGTTCATTCGCAAGGCACTGACAAAGCCTATACCAAACCATGACTCCGTCCCTTTGCCTAGGGTGGCTTTCCTGCCAATGCCCGTCACAGGGCATATCTTTCCTCCTTTCTTTCTTTTGAACCATGCCACCACCCCTGTGTGCCCTCTGTGCGCAGATGACATCCTCCACCCACCAGCCCAACTTGCTCACATCCCCGGCGGACAGCACCTGGCACACTATCCGCAAGGCGGTGGCTCAGAGCTTTGCTTTCAACAACGTCAAGCGCAAGCTGCCCCTCATTGTGAGTTTGGACAGCAGTCGTCAAAGGAAGCAACGAATCGCAATGTCATGCGCTGCAGAGGTCGGCACAATGTTTGATTTGGACCACAATCCCCTCTCGTACTTCACCACCCTCTCGTCACACTTGCTGCATTTTCGTCCACTCCCCACAGCATTCCAGATGGGGCGCGCGGACGCCACGATTGCCCTCCTGCATGCGCTGGCGCCTTGACTCTGTGCACCCCAGTTCGCACTTTCCTTCCACACTTCTCCACACTTCCTCCCTCCCACCCCCTTCCACACTTTCTGCAGCTGGAGCGTGTTGACGCCATGATTGCCCGCCTGCATGCGCTTGGGCCCAACGCGCCTGTGGACATGGACGGCATGGCGCTGCGGGTAACGCTGGACGTCATTGGAGCGGTGAGTGAGAGCGAGAGGCAGTGGCAGGAGCAGGATTGAGCTATCATGGATATAGGGTTGATGTAATGTACGGCTGAATCAAGTGACGTTGGACGTCATTGGCGCGGTGAGTGGTGGTGGGGTTGATCGAGGGGAGGTGGGCGGGGAGTTGTGGGGGTCAGTGGGGGGACATGAGGTCGATGCATTGTTGAGGGTTCAGTGCACAAGTGGTCATGGATGGCGTGGCTCTTCAGGACCTGCTGGATGGGTTCAGTGCACAAGAGGTCATGGATGGCGTGGCGTGCTGGATGCCCTCCTCTTCCTGCCCTTCCCCCTACTGCTTCCCATGCGCCCTTGCGGTGCCCCCCAGGACTATAACACGCTTCTTTTGCCCCCTCCTTTCCCCCCTCTACTGTATAGGCAGGCTGGGGCTTCTCCTACTCGTCAGTCGAGCAGCCCCTGCCTGCTCCCAAGGGCCATCTGCTGCGAGTCCTGCCCTGCTGCTTCTACGAGTGCATGCTGCGGATAGTCAACCCCTACCGCGCTGTCTCCCCTCTCTTCGCGCCCCTCAAGTCAAAGGGAGTGCTTGGATGGGGCAGGCAAGGTGAGGGGTGTTGTGGGATGGGTCGGGAAAGTGCTTTGCTGCGGCCAGGGCGGGCGGTGTTTGGGTGCAGGTGCGGGGGTGCGGGGGAACGAGGGGCAGGGCTGCATTCCTCTGTTTGCGCCCGTCAACTTAAAGGGCGTGCTTGAATGGGGCAAGCACGGTGGGGGTGGTTGCGAGATGGTGCCGGGAGATGCTGTGCGGTGGCTTGGGGACAAGAGGTAGGGCCGCCCCGCCTCTATTTGCGCCCTTCAACTCAAAGGGAGTGCTGGGGTGGGGCAGGCAAGGTAAGGGTGGTTGTAAGGTGGGGCCGGGATGTCCGCTTACCCTCGGTTCGCGCCCCTCAACTCATGGGGCGTGCTGGGCTGGGGCAGGCAAGGTGAGGAGGGGCGGCAGGGTTCGTGATTGGGGGCACCAATGCTGTAGGGAGGCACAGGGCAACAAGATGCGCGGCCTGATGAATATGCACTTTCTTCTACTCTGCCTTCAGGCATCAAGCAGTGCGCTCAAACAAATGGGCCCCCGCGGCGTCCGACAATTCGTGAAACAGAGTACTGCTGATAAATTTCAACCAATGCCTTGCCTTCCTTTCCCCTCTCCTCCCCGGGTCAGGCCAGCAGTGCTTCCGGGAGTTTCAGGACAAGATGAGTGAGCTGATGGACGCCGTGAGCAGCAGGGGCCCACCCTCCGACACCGACACTGACCTGGGAACGCAGCTGTGGCGCCTGGTGTACGAAGGTGAGTGTGGGAAAAGTGTGAGAAATTGTGAAAATTTGTGGGTGAGGGGAGAGAGGTGCGAGACGCAGTGAACAGCCGGGTAGCAGCCTTCGGATACGGACATTGACCTGTGCACGCAGCTGTGGCGTCTGGTATAAGTAGGTGTGGGGGAAAGTGTGGGAACGTGTGGGTGGGAGGAGGAGTGTGAGGGAATGCAAGGGAGGCAGTGGTGTGCTGCGCACACCCCACGGCCGACCGTTTTACCTCAATCTCGACCCAGGCAGGCTAGCTTCTCGCTGCATGCTTGCCACCAACGCTTGACGGTAGCCCCACCTCATGCCTCACGGCTTTGAGAGGGCTTGCCAATGCAATCGCCTCGTGGCGTATCTTTGTCTCTCTGTCGCGCCATCCTCTGGTGCACAACCTCCTGCCCTTGGTGCACAGGCAGGGTCAGCAAGGAGCGGGCGCTGAGCAGCTTTGGTGCTCTGTTCTATAAAAGGGTTGCAGCAGCAATATCCCCTCCTACTCTTCCCCTCACCCTCTGCCTGCCTGCCTGCCTGCACATGCCCTCTATGCAACAGGCACGGTCAGCCAGGATTGGGTGCTGAGCGAGATCGGCGCTTTGTTTGTAGAGGGCTCCGAGACAACTTTGGCACCTCATGCTCTCTTCCCTCTCTCCACCTTTACATCCCTACCTCCTTCCCCACCCGCCTTCAATTTCCGCAGGCAAGGTCAGCAAGGAGCGGGCGCTGAGCGAGATAGGCATTCTGTTTGTAGAGGGCTTCGAGACGACAGGTCACACCATCAGCTGGACCTTGTTGCAGGCGGTCACGCACCCAGGTGTGAATGGGGTGTGGGGTTTGTGGGGGTGGAGAGGGAAAAGAAGCTTGTAGCTGGGGGCAGGTAGGAAGGTGAGGATGGTAAGGCGACAGGTCACACCATCAGCTGGACCCTGCTGCAGGTGGTCACGCACCCAGGTGTGAATGGGGTGTGGGGTTTGTCGGGCCCATCGGACGGCTGGTCAACCTGCCCACCCTGCAAGAATCCGTTAACACATTTTGACACATTTTTCCACACCGTTCACATCCCTCGCAGGCACCCAGGACAAGATTGCTGCTGAGCTGGAGTCGATCGGGCTGCTCGTCAAGCCTGGAGACCCCTCTTCACCCTGCAGCCAGTGTTCACACCTCCCCACACTTTCCCCACACCGTTCACCCCCCAACATATATACAGGGACACAGGACCAGATTGCTGCTGAGCTGGAATCCATCGGGCTGCTCGTCAAGCCTGGAGACTCCTGCCCATCCTGCAAGCAAACGCGCACAGTTCCACGCTGCCCACACTGCCCACACTGCCCACACACCCTTTCTCAGGCACTCAGGACAAGATCGCCGCTGAGCTGGAGTCGATCGGGCTGCTCGTCAAGCCTGGAGATTCCTGCCCACCCCGTCGGCTGGAGCTGGAGGACCTGAAGTGCCTGCGCTACCTCGCTGCGTGTGTGAAGGAGGCGATGCGCATGTTCCCAGTCGTGTCGATCATGAGCAGGTGAGATATTTGAGGGTGTTGAGGAGGTGATTGAGGAGCAGGGTAGCTTTGGGGAGGGTATTTACAGGCAAGAGAGAGGACGCTTCCTGCACTGATGCCCACCTCATTCCCGGCAGCATGTGCACATCGTTCTCCACCAGCTCCCCATCCCCTTATCCCTTCCCTCCCCCCGCCTCCCTCCTGTTTCCCCTTTTCGCTTAAGAATCACGAGGTAATTTCTTGTCAACTTTGCTTCCTTCCATTCCCCCTTCTTCCAGGGTGACACCCGTACCGGCCCCTACCTCATCCTAGGGGGCACGCCTGTGGTCATTCCCCTGTTTGCCATCCACAACACCCGCCACACCTGCCTTCAACCCCCTCCCCCTCCCCTCGTCCCCTCTCACTCCCCCCATACCTGCCGCCACTCCTCCCACCTTTCAGGGTGACACGGTGACACCCGCATCGGCCCCTAATTCCCAGCGGCACACCTGTCGTCATCCCGCACTTCGCCATCCACACCACTTAACAAAACTGCCTCCAGTCCCTTCCCCGTTCCTTCTCTTCCCTTCCACGCTTCTCCCTACTCACCCCTGCTCCACTCCACTCCTCCTCACCTTTCAGGGTGACACACGGCGACACCCGCATCGGCCCCAACCTCATCCCAGGGGGCACGCCCGTGGTCATCCCGCTCTTCGCCATCCACAACACCCGACACAACTGGCTGCAACCCGACAAGTTCCTCCCCGAGAGGTGGATGGACGTGCCAGTCGAGACGTATGTCGCAGGCCCGGGCACGATCGGGGGGACCGTCAGCAGCGGCGGCGGGAACGGCGACGGGAGCGGCTGCGTGAGTGGCAGTGGCACTGATGCCAGCGGCGGTTGCAACGTGGTGGGTGGCAGTGGCGATGGCGGCGGAAAAGGCACGATCGGGGAGACCGTCAGCAACCGCAACAGCAGCAGTAGTGGGAGCGGCGACGGTACGACTAGTGGCGGCGGCGGCGGCGGCAGCGACAGCGGGAGCGGTGGCGGCGATGGAACGGTGAGCAGCAGCGGCGGCGGCAACAGCGGCACAGGAAGTGGTGCCGGCAGTGGCGGGGGCGCCAGAAGCAGCGACGGCAGCGGAAATGGTGGCAGCGGCATCGGGAACGGTGGCAGCGGCGGCAGTCATAGTGAAGGCATTGGCAGCGGTGCCAGCGAAGGTCGCAGCAGCATTGGAGGGAGCCGCAGCGGCAGCGGCATCAGCGGCAGCGATTGCGGCCTCAGCGCCAGCAGCAGCGTCTGCAGCGGTGTTGGCAATGGCGGCGGAAGCTTGCATGATTTCGGCAAGGGCAGCGGCGCTACTGCTACCGCCGTCACCGCAGCAGCAGCCACCACCGCTGCCGCTGCCACGGTCAGCTCCACCACCACCACCGCTCATGCTGGCAGCGGCAACGGCAGCGCCGGCTCCGCTGCCGCCCGTACCATCTGCTTCATGCCCTTTAGCGAGGGACCCCGAAACTGTGTGGGCCAAACCCTAGCCAAGCTGGAGGTGCTGGTGGTGCTGGCAAGTATCTTTGCCAGCTTCCGTCTGAGGCTCGCACCCGAGATGGGGGGTGTGGAGGGTGTGAGGCAGCGGGAGGGCACGCTGCTGACGCTGCAGACGTGGGGCGCGCAGGGCATTGCGTTCAACCTGCTGCCTCGAGGGCAGGAGTTGCAGGGGGCGGAGGCGGAGGCGTAGGGGTGGACACGTAGAAGAGAGGCAGGGTGCAGGGCTACGCTTGCCCTCAGTGCTTGGAGCAGCAGCAGGGCATGCTCTTCATGCCGGAAGTGGGGTGCGCGGAAGACGACGTGCGCAGGGTATCGTCTGAGGGAGGGTGTATGGCAGGGAGCAGCCAAGGAGCGGCTGTCCGGGTCATGCCCAGGCCTCAACCCTCCAGCGATGCCCCAGCAACCTGTCGCTGTTAGAGAGTGGCTGAGCTTGTAGACGGGGGTTGGAGGATCTGGAGGGCTGAGTGACATGTGCAGGGAGCAGCAAAGGCGCGGCTGCCCGGGTCATGCCCAGGCCTCAACCTTGCCGCGACGCCCCCACACCATGAGGGGATGCCTGACCTGTGCTGGTCGGGGTGAGGAGGGCTGAGGGTCAGGGGCAGGAAGGCTGCTCGCATCATGCCCAGGCCTTGTCTTACCCCCAAGGCCCCTGAACCCTGTCGCTGTGAGGGAGTGGCTAAGCTTGTAGGCGGGAATGGGGAGCTGGGGTGATGAGGGGGGTGCACTTTGTATGTGGTGTCAGTCAGTCAGTCAGCTCTTGAGTATCCAAGAGGCTCTGCTCATGACAAGCGGCTCATGACAAGCTGCACATGACAAGCTGCACATGAAAGATTTGCATATGAGGAGCTATTGTGTATGAGGATCTGCATAGGAGGATCTGCAAATGGAGTTGTGCGGGTGAAGGTCTGCAGATAAAATATCTTCAAATCAGTTTCTTTTCCTAGTGCCAGTCCACACGAGACGGGCCTGGCGCCCCAACTGCCGCAGCTGCTGCTGCTGCACAGCAGGGAGGACGAGGCGGGGCGCAGGGGTTGAAATTGATGTGCTGATGTGTGGGCATGTGGGCAGTTCCAGGGCCCTGCCTCCTGCTGCTGCACCGGGCAGGGCTGCAGGGGTAGCAGGGACGCTGGGTGCTGACTTGTGGGCACAACCCATGCCTGTCTCCTGCTGCTGCTGCTGCTGCTGCTGCTGCTGTACAGGACAGGGAGCAGGGGTAACAGGGGTAGCAGGGGATGTGCTGACGGGTGGGCAGACCCTACACACCCAGTGCCCTGCCACCCGCCTCCTGCTCCAGCCCAGGACAGGAGGCTGTGGCTTGCAGTCCTCAGAGTGCCACTGTCCCGCTGCCTGTGCAACACCGACTCCCGTCATTCCTTGGGCACCTAGGAGCCGCCAGAATTCCATATTATACTAAAACCATACCTTTGACCATGGAGAACCTATTCACAAGTTACAGCCACCACCGCCAAGCCTGCATGGCCTGCCTGGCTACGTGTCTCTGCCTGCTTGGCTGTGTTGCTTCGCCTTGCATACCGCTTTGCCTTGTGTGGCACCACTTTGTGTTGCACTGTATTTCCGGGCGGCAATCCAGCGCTGTACTGCCTGTGCCTGCCCTTGCCTGATGCTGCACTGCTTTGCCCCGCGCTGGCATTGGCTGTGCTGCACAGCAGCAGCGGCAGCAGCATCAACGGCAGTGCACTTGCGGCTGTAGCAGCGTGCATGCGTTTCACAGTCTTGGCGGGCACCGCGAGGACTAATGGGCAGCGCTGCTGCAGGACGATGACAGTGCCCTGTGGCCCTGCTGTGGCTAGGTGGCACCTTGAAGTTCCATGCACACACAACCTATGTGCCGCCTCCTTCCATGCTTCAGCTGCTGTTTCCTCCTGTGCACTTCTGCTTTGTACGTACACCAAAGCTACAGAAACAAACGGACACGCACACCCATTCACGTACTTCACCTGTACCCTATTGTTCTGCTATTGCGGAAGCGTGGTGACTGTTGTGCGGGCAAGTTGTATTGCTCACTGAGAGACGGGGAAGGGGCGTCATTCTTGACGGGAGTCCCCTGGATTGAATGCAATGGATTGGAGCTTGTTACCTTTGGTAATGGTGAGGTTGGCGAGGGGGCGCTGCCGCTGTTACAGGTCAACACTGTCACTGCTGGCATCGTAGGTTAGAACCTGTAAATCCTCCTGCGTCCTGCGTGGGAGAGCACCAGGCAACAGCTTGTAGTGGTACGCCACACGTTATAAGCTTATTAAGTTGCAACACAAGGTCTGTGAGGCATCAGGGTGAGGTTGCGTAGGTGCGTGTAACTGCTCTGCATAAATGGGCCTAGCACTGGTGCTCTCCCTCGCCCGCGACTGCTCTGCGTACCTGGGCAAGGCTGACCACTTGTGGAGCAAGGGAGTCCGTTTTGCAGGTCATAGAAAGAAGGACCTTACTTGAATCAATGGGTACGAGAAAAGCCCGCCTACCTTTTTGCGGGCGCTCTGGTATAAATAGGCGGATCAAGAGCTGAGCCTGCTCGGCCCTCAAGCCCCGATCAAGTAAATACAGCCATCCCTGCCGTACCATTGCAAGCCCCAATTGGCGGCTCCAAGGGGTTTCTGTGTGACACACACACACACACACACAGGCGCTAGCGTTCGCGAGGCGGCGCTAGCGCCACCCTGGCTGCTGCGAGGCGGCACCACGCGTCTAA
>JAWZTI010001962.1:0-10422 GCA_039880955.1 Chlamydomonas urium | reverse complement strand
CCCCCCCCCCAAGCTTGAGGCACATGCGCTGACCCCTGCCGCATGCCTCCGTCAAACAGCCAACACGCCTCACTTGCAAAAGCATTGTCCGTGCGCATCGCAATGCCTTGAACGCCTGCCACACCGCCGCAGGGCCATGCGCAACCAGCAGCATGCCGCGGTCCGTGGCCAGCGCCTGCGATGGGGAAAGAGTGATGGGAAGCAGGGGATGAGCAGGGGTCCAGAACACAGAGTGTCCTCTTGTGCTTAGAACTGGCGTTCTTTTGTTTATGCTCGCTCTTTTGCCCATCTTGAGCCTGCCCCTTCACTCGAGCGTTCAAGCCCACCTGATGCCCTCCTGCCCTCCTGTTCCCCTGTCCTGTTCCCCGACCATCCCGCCCTCCTGCAATACCATTACTTGCCCTCCTGCCCTTCCGTTCCTGCCTGTCTTCTTCCTGCCCTCCTGGGATATCACTAGCTTGTCCCACTAACTCTCTGTTTCCGTGCTGCTGCCTGTGGTCATCCAAGTAAGGCGTTGTTACCAGCCCTCACATGCTTCAAATGCCCCGCTGCCCTCGCCTGCTTCGCAGACCCCGCTGCCCTGCCTCCCTCCTGACCTCCTGCTATACCATGGCCTCACCCTAATACCCTTCTAACTCCCTCCTGCCATTCTGTTATACCATAACTTCGCCCTTATACCCTTCTAACTCCCTCCTGCCCTTCTGTTATACCATAACTTCGCCCTTATACCCTTCTAACTCCCTCCTGCCATTCTGTTATACCATAACTTCACCCTTATACCCTTCTAACTCCCTGCTGCTGCCTACTGTCTGCTGCTGCCTACTGTCTGCTGCTGCCTACTTCAGGTATCGGTAACCAGCTCTCACCTGCTTCACATACCCCGCTGCCCTGCCAACGTTGGACATGGCGCTGAGCTTTAGCACCGCCACAGAGCGGGCCCATGCCACGCCTGGGAGGCTTCGTCGCACGCGCACACAGCTGCTGGCTTTGCGGTCACCCTGCAAGCGTCGCTGCTGCTCCTGCCGTTGCTGCTGCTGCAGTGGCTGCAGCAATGGCTGCTTCATGCCAGGTTGGGCAAGCTTCCTGGGCTGCTGCTGCTGCTGCTGCTGCTGCTGATGTGTCGTGGTACGTGTGCTTCCAGCTGACACCTGCACTGCTTTGCGCAGCCTTTGCTGTGCCTTGCCCTCCCTTGCGTCGCCTCTCTCTATGTCAATTGACATCCCATGCCGGGCTACTGTTCCTTGCATGCGTAGCTGCACCTGCACCTGCCGCTGCTCGTGCTCCTGCTGCCATGCCCTCCACAGCCCTCTCCACCTCAGCCACTGCTGCGCCTGCAACCCCTGTTGCACCCGCTGGCTTTGCTCCTGCCATGCTGCACCCGCAATAGCCGCTCCTCGTCTTGCAGCTCGCCGTGGTGGCTGGGGCGACGATGTGCTGGCTTCACTAGAGCAAGTTGCAGCGCCCAGCTCCACGGCACGCGAAGAGAACGAGTGCATCGGAGGCATTGCGAGGTGGCGCATGCGCGTGAGGCTGCTGCCAAGGCTGGGTAGCAGTGTGTGTGTGGCCAGAGACCGTGCGTGGCTGCAGCTCGTGCCACGCTGCGCGCCAAGTTCCTGCATGGCTGCGCCAGTCGGATTCGAGGCCGAGCGACAAATTTGTGCAAACATGGTGTGTGGGGTCATTAATGATGAAGTGATAAGGACACAAAATCCTGGCAAACACCAAGTACGCACGCACACCCAAACTCATAGTAAATGCAAGCAAGGGGTTGCGTATCCACAGCGCATATGTAAACTAACATTAGTTCCAGCCCCACACTCTACCACTGCATTACACAGGATGCCCCGTGGTCCACAGCCATTCACTGCCCATTCAAGGGTGTGCAATGCAAGGTGTGCTCATTGACGTCGCCAATGACCAAGGTGCCTGCACTGGACCTTCTCTGTTTGCAGTTGTTCACTCCTTGCTCAAGAGTAAGGGTGTGTTACTCCTTGCTTACCCTGGGTCCACCTGATGTAAAACCCTAAGGCTGAGCCGCCTCCGCTGTCTCAGCCCCTGCAGGACTTCACTTATGGGTATCACTCTCGTCGCAGCAGCCGCAGCACTTGCAGATCTTGGCGAACATCTGCAAGCACCAGGTAGTCAATCGTAAGCAACTGCTCTGCGCTAGCTCGCCTCACCTAGCTGATGCACATCATCAGTCATGTACATCATCAGTCATGATGATTTATGACTGTCACACCCAACCGGCTAAGCATGGCTGCGCTAGCTGACCCTCACCTTGCCCAGGTAGATGAGGAAAGTCGCACCAAAGAGGCCGGTGGCCACCCAAGATAGGACGACGACTGCAGTGCGCCAGTTGTTGACGTCGCTGCTGAAGCCGCCTGCTGAGTTGGCCTCCTGTACAGCGCGTCAAGGGACAGCCGTAGATGCTAAGCCAACCCAAGTCAAGACAGTAAGCCCGCACAGTCAAAGCACGCCGGACAAAGGGCACAAGACCCATGGGAATGAGTCGAGGCAGGGACTGCATATTGCCCATGTTGGGCCACGAGACAACAGAGAGGCTACCTGAGAGTAGCGCCCAACTGTTTCGTGCTTTCCTACCCCCCATAATTGTCCCCTGTAGCGTCATTCCCTTGCACTGGACGTCGACCCTCCCCCACCAGCCTCACAGCCCGACCAGATCCGTCCCTTTCCCTGCACCTCCCCCCTGCTGAGGCCCTGCGCCATGCACAGCCTTGTTTGGCGAGGGCAGCGTACCTGCACGTGGGAGGTGAACACCAGCGCTGCCGCCAGCCACCAAAGCGTGCCGCAGCCAGCCAGGATAACCTCCAACAAGAAACCCAGGCCACACTGATGGCATTGTGGGCGTTGCAGGGCAGGCAAGAGGCAGGCATGGACTGTCAGCAGCATTACTATTCAGCACAGGGCAGGCAAGAGGCAGATGACATCCACTTGTTGCTGCTTCTAGGCTCCGCTCGGTGTTTGAATGCGGGAGGGTGTCTTGAACGGCAGCACGGCCCCGACATGCTATGCTAGGCAGGGTGTGTGTGAGTACTGCATGTGCAGTGAGGAGCATGCTGGCCGTCTGCAGTACCACGTGGTGCTTGCATCCTGGTTGCATCCAGGCTGCACCGACCAAGTGAATGCCGGCACTGCACAGCCTAGCCTTGGTGGCGCTGGAGGCTCGTCGTGCAAGTTTACTCAGGACAGGGAAGCCAGCCCACACTTCAGCAGCACCCTAGTGCTCACCAGGTCACATGTGCAGCACAGCAGGATAGACACCATGGCGCTCACCACCAAGGACACACCGCACACTGCAAAGGCAGGTCAAGCAACAGCACTTGGAGGTTATGATCAGCATATCAGATTATGCACCAGGACATGTGCGAGTGCTCAAGGCGAGCTGCCATCTGTTACGGTTACAAGCGCGCTGCAACCCCAATGCCCGGTGACGCTTGGGATGCGTTAGGGCACATACCGGCGTAGGCATCTGCATGCACAGCAAACAACAGCGGCAGTAGCAGGTGCAATTGTCAGTAATGTGCCCAAGAGAGGCTTCAGTGAATGTTTGTTTGCAGGTGCGCAGCATTGCCCAACCTACAGTCGCACAGGTTGACGCTCTCAAACGAGGTGCCCAGCTGGCAGTTTACGGTGATGCTTGTCGAGCCTGTCACGTATGTCACATTGTACAAGTGCAGGGCGGTGATGGTGATGATGGCTATGGCGCAGCCCACCTGCGTCACGAGGAACATGCACCGCACGGATAAGTGATGCCCATCAGCTGCATTGACCACAGCACTTCCAAGCCTGTATGCTTCAACCAAGCGTGCCAAGTCCTCATCGCCAACGCAGCGCAGCTGGCAGGTGCAGTTAGACTAGTGCCAAGGGGAATGTATCTTCTCACTCTGACCCCACCGGGTGTAGCTACTAGGCAGCACACGGTGCCGCGGCCTGCTCACCTTGGCGAGCGTGATGAGCGCAACGACGATCTGCAGGCAGCAGACGGGCAGGGCTGGTGAGGCGGGGACGTAATTGCAAGGGCCCGAGCCCGAAATACCAACATCTGAAAGCTCACCTTCCCGATGATGCCCATACAGCACGAGCAGCAGCCCATGGTAGCGACTTGCTGGAGGGCTGAGCAGTGTGGCGACGGTCACGAGTGCAGGACTGAGCTGTCGATATTTGTCTCCAGGTCGGCTGTACACTGCTACTGCTGGTCTGCGAGCACAAGCGGTGGCGGTGAAAGCCTGCACAGATGGCGTGCTGCAGGAGCTGGCGCTGAGGAAAGAGTGGCATTCAGGTGTGAACAACGCGTGGGGAAAGGTCCCAGCCGATTGTCCGAGCGTCTCTGGGCAGCTGGGCAGCTCATCGTCGTAACAGCGTTGACATTGCCGTCATTTGAAACTCCAAACACATCTTGGTGGTCATCTGCCCTTTATCTACCTCTAAGCGCGGAACTGCAACAGTGCGCACGAACGAAGAGCTGCACTTACAGGTGCCCAGGGACAGAGGACGTGAGAGGCACTGGGGACCAAGCAAGTGGAATGCAGGACATAGGAGGCAGTGCAGGTCGCGCGAATGTGCTCATGGCGCAGAATCATGCGCCATAGTGGCGCCGACGCGCAGTTTGGGCAGCTGGGTGAAGCGTGGCGCGTTTGAAGAGTTGTCGCGCGAGTCATGTAGCTGTGGCGCAGGCAACATAGCGCAGCGTTGCCATTTGGAAGCATGCGTGCAGAACATCTCGCAGCCGGTGGGTGGTTGGACAGGACTCTTTCCCACGATGCTCGTGTGACTGCAGGACACTGTTGCTGAATCACGCATGCAGGCTACTGCCCTGAGACCCACATGAGGTGCTTGCAGCAGCAGCAGCAGCAGGCGCAGTGAGCAGCACAGGCCAACACATGGCGGCGGCAGCAGTTGCCGACAGGCCCTCAGCAACCCTTCCACCCTCAGCTGACCGTCCTGGGAGCAGCACCAGCCCTACAGCCACCGCCCAAATTGCCGGCTCACAACCAGCGCACAACCAGCAGCGCTTCGCGGCAGGCTCCATGTCTGAGCCCGGCAGGCCCCCCAGCGGCTCCACACTCCTGCCGCAACAGCAGTCGCCTGAATTGCCCGTGGACCCCGCCTCGCCCAGCGATACAGGCGGGCGGTCAGCCCATGAGCCCTCACCTATCCAGCCGATGCCCTGGGCCAAGAGCAGCGGCAGGCAGCAGCTGAAGGCGCAGGCGCAGGGGAAGGCGCCTCCCAATTCGGGTCCACTCGCCTCTCGAGCCTCACCCCCTGGCGAGGGCGGCATTCCGGTGGTGCTGCACGGTGCCAAACCATCACCCTATTCGTCGCCCGTGTCTCGGCGCAACATGCGACGTCGTTCGACGGGCGAGGCCGACGTGCTGGCAGCCGTCGCGAAGCTGCAGGCAGCTACCGAGCTGCTGCTCAACCCGCTGCCGTTAGAGCAGCGCCCGCCGCGCCTGCACAGCGTGGAGGACCCTGATGACGCGCTGTTGCCTAACCAGGCGACCCACCAGGGGCCGGGCAACCCCTCAGCCTCCTCGCCTCATGGGGCAAGCACCCACATGTCCCCCCTGGAGCGCATGCTGCAGGCGCAGTCGGGCTTGGCTTCTGTGCGACAGCGGCGCGGTAGCAGCCAGCCTCAGGCATCCTCCGGGTCGCTTGGCACGATGCAGCCGGTGTTCGTCTCCCGCCCCGACCACAGCTACAGCCGCGATCTCGAGGAGGCGGCGCGGCTTCAGGCAACCAAGGCCAGCCTCATGGCCAGCTCAGGTGTCTCCCGAAGCTCCCTGCCAGGGTCCGGCGGCGGCCGCAGCGGTTCCTACCTGCAGGCTGGCAGCCGCCGCAGCATAACAGTGGACACGCGCTCCGCCTATGGTTCCGTCCGGGGCGGTCCCCTATCGGGGGAGCTGCCGATGCAGGGACGGGAGGGACGACTGCAGGCGGATCATGGCGCCGGTGGCAGCGGCAGGGACAGCCCACGCGGCAACCAGACGCTCAGCTTCGGGGTAAGTGCTGCTGGCTGCAAGGGCCAGGGGCTGGGCTTGTTGGATGAGGCACTATGCAAAGGTGGGGGAAAGGCCGAAAACGGATCGCAAGGAGTTAGCTGTGGGTGTTGCTGGCATTTTGGCGTGCGCAAGCTCTCAGCACTGCAGCCGTGAGCTCTCACTGTGCCTGACGTCATCGCCACCCTTAGTTCACAGGCTGTCTGACCCTGGCGCAACCCCTGCATAACCCTGTGCTGATCGCGCTGCACAGGATGATGCGTACGAACGCCAGGCGTCTGTTTCCATTCCCGCCAGCCCTGGGGGAGGTGTCTCGTCCCACATGGCGTCGCCGTCTCGCTTCGACCTGGCTGGACAGCCTGGCAGCTCGAGGACGGACGGGGGCCAGGGTGGCAGGCCGGTGGGGGTGGGAGCAGCCGCTTATAACCCCCGCTCAGGCAGGAGGATGAGCCAGGTGAACGGGCGTGTGTTGTAGAGGTTTACATCTTGTTGTCTGTGTGTGGGAGGGCGTTGTATTGCTGGGTTGGCGGGCAGCTGATGGGCAGGTGAGGGGCTGTGTTTCATCCAGAAGTGTGCAGGAGGGTGGGCGAGGTGCATGTGTGTTGTGTGGTGGGGTTTGTAGGAGCTGCCTCCAGAACGAGCCCCCTCACAACAGGAGTCATGCAGACTTAGTAGTAACATAGGTTGTTCAGCCATATGCCACACACATACGCTGACAATGCTTGCCTCCCCGGTCTGATCTCCCTACCCTTCATTTCTCTGTGTCCACAGACGACGGGTGGCTCGCAGCGAGCCGTGGCAGGTGTGGCAGGTGTGGACCCAACGACTGCCCGCCGCCGCAGCCGCATCTTTGACGTGCTGCCGGACCTCATGCCGCTGCTGGACGGTGATCACACTTTGCCGTCCGGACATGGAGCTAGCGGGAAGCTGCTGCTGCAGGTCAAGGAGCTTCGGCACGACCTGGAGGAGAGCCAGAGGGAGACCATGAGGCTCAAGGTGTGACATGTGTGGGAATAGTGTGGGTCAGGTGGAAGAGGGTGGGGACGTTGGGCAGGTCCGAGGGGGCGTGGGCTGAGGACAGCAAGCGGCGGCGACGACAGATGCAGCAGGTCCTGCGTACTCAGCCTCCTGCTTGGTCCCCAAGTCACCCGTCCGCGGCCTTCGCCCCAATTGCCTCTCCACATCTCTTCCCCTCCTACTTGTAGCCCTTGTTTGTCCCTGGCCCACACATCCCTGGCCTTCCTCCCAACTGCCCCACCAACAGGAGCGAGCTGAGGACAGTGAGAGGCGGCTGCAGCAGACTCAGCGTGAGCTTCAGGAATTACAACACTCCTAATCTCTTCCTCTCCTGCTTCTGCCCCTTTCCCTCACTCAGTGTTTTCTGGCCTTCGTCCCAACTGCCCCACAGGAGCGAGCTGAGGACAGTGAGAGGCGATTGCGGCAGACTCAGCGTGAGCTTAAGGAATTACAAGACTCCTAATCTCTTCCTCTCCTGCTTCTGCCCCTTTCCCTCACTCACTGTTTCCTGGCCTTCGTCCCAACTGCCCCACCCACAGGAGCGAGCTGAGGACAGTGAGAGGCGATTGCGGCAGTCGCAGCGAGAGCTGGAGCACCTACGTCAAACACTTCAGCAGGAGAGGCAGGCGGGCCTGTGGCTGCGCTGCTTGCCCTTCCTGCGCCGCTCCGCCATCCACTCAGAGGATTCCGACTACATGGATGACCTGCCTGTGTCAAGCAAGATGCCGGGAGCAGGCAGCTGAGCAGGTGGTTGCATGCCCTTCCTGCATCGCCCTGCCGCAACCCACTCAGAGGACTGCATGAGTGAGCTGTGTCAGGGTGTACCTGCTACCAACAGGCAGCGGTTGGAGAAGGTTGGGTGCCTGATCAGGCCTTCAGCCTGCAGCATAACTGGGTGCTATCCCCAGGGAATCCCGATTTGGCTATGCGCCTTCGCGGGGCTGCCTGGATTGCCATTATAGTAACTGTCACGGACTGCCATCACAGTGACTGCCATGGACTATTATCATCGTGGCAGCCACTATGAACCGTCGTCATAGTGACTCTGATGGATTGTCACTGCTAGCACCATGGCAGCTTAGGCAACTGTGGGTGCAGGTGGGAAGGGTCTCTGTGATGTTCAAGTGGTGATGGAGTAGCAGGCTGTGTTCTGCGCACTTGCAACTGCCCAGCTGTTGCAGGCGTGCAGGATTAAATAAAGCCGGTCCAGGAACAGTCCTGGAGTTGGGTGGGAAGATCGAGTTGCATATGGATCTGTCGTCAAAGTCAAATTGGGGGAGTCAAACTGGGGTTGGTCAACCTGGAGTTGGTCAAACCAAGCGTCGTCAAGTGAGGGGTGGTCAAAGCAGGGGAAGTCAAATGAGAGGTGGCCAAAAGAAATGCAGTTAAATGCAACCACCGGTATGCTGGGCCATTAGTGGACCGCTGCCAGCGTGCATCCCCCTCATGGCGTTCCTTCACCCCCCAACAGGAATGGCGCCACACGTTCCCCAACACATCAAGCGGCAGCTAACAAAAACCACAAGAGTCATGATCTACTAGGCAACTGTAGCAGCCGCCCATTTTGTTTGTGCCAAGGGATTGGCGAGGGAATTGCTGCAGAGGGAATGGACTGCGCCCCTGGTCATGTGGCTACCTATGGGGCATGGGTTAGGGGAAAGTGTGGCCTGCAGGGAGCGGCTCTCACACTTTCTGCTGCGAGCCACTTTTGAACTGCAGCATAAAGCTGCATCTGGGTCGCCTGCCTTCCATGGCTGCGCCTGGCCTGCATTCACCACACTGCCTCCTTCACTTGTCACCCAATCAAGGATGGTCGTGAACCGCCACCTCTCTGTCTTCACACAGTCCCATTGCGCTTGTACCACACGCACGCATGCATATGGTGCTGTGTGGGTTGCAATGGTGGTCCATTCATCTGGCACGTGCAAGCGCGCGGCTGGCTTTTTGCAAGGTACTGCAGTTGTTCGTTCCTTACAAAGCAGTACTCACGGGACTGAAGGGGGTTTCCAGCAGTTGCTCGCCCTCAAGGGTCTCTCAAGGAAGGCACCCTACAATAGTTGTTTCCTTCCCGCCCTTTGGGAGTTTTCTGGCTTGGAGGCCCTGAGCTGGGCAAGGTGTCTGCGTGTCGCCCCACACCCATTTTCCACTTTCAAGTTTTACACCGGAGCGCTAGCGCCCAAGGGCATGCCTAAAGCTGCCTTACTGGCAGACCTGCCTGACCGGTCTGGTCTTTTCCTTCTCGGTGTTGTATACAGAGCCTGCGCTTATCGCACAGGGGTTCATAACAATACTTAATCGTTACACTCAATGTACAACTGTGGGCAAGGTTCAGGGTATCAGGGGTGCTGCAAGGCATATGAGCCATATGATATTTCCTATACGCATGTGGGTTCCATCATCATGATCCTTTTCACGTTGTACCATGGCTCAGTACTGGCGTAATGTTTCCAGGCGCCTTTTGCCTGAGGCAGCACCTTCATGGATTGCAATACTACATGACTCGATATACTAGATACAACTCGATACACATATATACTCGATCCCATGTGTAAGGGGTTAAAATCTTGGTCAAGTGCAGCATGCAAGGGAGCAGGTCGTGCAGAAGCAAAGGAAGGGAGTCTCGACCTAACATGAGTGCGTTCACGCCAGGAGAAGTGCTTCAAGAAAGTGCGTTCCATGGCGCTTGCCACCACTGGCAGACACCCACCACTACCCACACAGGGCTCGGCACAGGGCACTGCACTAGTACTGCACAAGTACTGCACAGGACACAGGGCACTGCATTCGAACTTGAAGTTTGAAACCTCAATCCCCAGTCGTTTGGTGAACACAGCTTCAGGGCACATCAAACGCAGCGATCAGAGTCGTCAGCAGCTCTGAAGCAGCTGTCTGCAAGGTGAAAGCAAGCCAGCAACAAGCATGGCGTTGAAGCGTGCAGAAGATCCAGTGCAGACAGCCGTGAGACTGGCAGCACAGGCACACCCAAAAAACACCCTTTCCTCTCTACAGGTCGCTGGTTAGCATGATGAGCAGTCATAGGCCACCTGGATGTATGCTGAGGCATAGGCAAGGTCCACCCCCTCGCTGGCCACCCACAGGCCGAGCGTGGTGCCAGGCGCGAGCGCGCTAAAATTCAAGTTCAAAACCGGCGCCAGGCTGGTGCTGACCTGGTAGGCGGTTGGGCTGGGCGAGTCAGGCGGGTAGACATGAAGAGCGCCGGTGAGGTCCACTGGAGCGGAGCCTGAAAGGGGGAGGCCTGTGAAGGGGTCGGCTGGTCCCAGCAGCAACTGCAACCAGGCAGCTGCAGCCGGGCTTGCGCTTGAATTCATTGTTGAGTTTGAATCAAGCGCAGCAGTTGGTGTGCCGGCGGGGGCGGGGCCGGGGG
>JAWZTI010001961.1:0-10423 GCA_039880955.1 Chlamydomonas urium | reverse complement strand
GGCAGCTTTTCTATGCCCAACTTGAACAACTTGAGCCTTTTTGTTGGCCTAACAGTGTAGGGGGTCGTCATACTTATGTGGCGACCCCGGGCCGCTGACGAGCCTGTAACACCACACACACACACCCGCTGCTCCAAACGCCACCACCGCACGCCATGATGATGCCTGCCACTACTCCTTGCTGTGTGGGTAAATGGAGCTCGCTACGGCGCTTGGTGCGGCCATCAGGCACTCGAGCAGCCGCAAGCGATGCGGCTCCATCTCCTCTTGACCTCATCACCTGGGTGACGGACAATGGTGGCAAGTGCGATGGCATCACCGTGGCGAACCTGGCAGGGCGTGATGGCGGACAGGGATGGGGCCTGAAGGCCCGCGCTGACGTGCCACCAGGCACTAAGGTAGGCAGCACCCTCACCTGGACATGTGCCAGAGCAAAAGGCACAGCTGGTCTCACCGCTCATCTGCCTGCTCCTGCTGCAGCTTGTGGACCTGCCCAGCCGCTGTCAGCTGACGTACGACCGCAGCTCAGATGACCCCCGCTTGCTAAAGCTGATTGATGCCGTGCCAGCGGAGCTGTGGGGTGCCAAGCTGGCGCTTCAGGTGCGTGTGCAGGCCTGAGATGCAGGAAGCTGGGCAGCAATCACGTTTGCCGTTCAATACCATGTCACGCACATGAATGGTCATCAACTATATGTCCCAACCTGCCCGCCCTCACAAAGCTCCTGGCACACCGTGTCCAAGGTGCCCAGTCGCCCCTCAGCACCTACATCACCAACCTGCCTGTGGGCGTGCCGGGCATCCCCATGTTCTTTAGCAGGGAGGCCATCGCCGCCATTGAGTACCCGCCTGTCAGCGAGCAGGTCAAGAAGCGCTGCAAGTGGTGAGCCGCGTGGGGGGCAGGTTCGGGGTGAATGATACCGAGGGGGTGAGGTCCTGTTCATGCCTGGCCGCAGGGGGAGGCGTCATTCTTCATGACTAATAGACTGCCTATACAAGCCAAGGTGAAGGGTGAAGCGCCTCTGCCTGTTGGAGGGCCGTGGTGGGGGAAGGCATCAGGACAGCGCTTTGATGCTTGAGCGCTTGATATCGCACGTGAGTGGAGCAGGAGAGGTTGTGCGAGGCATAGACAGCTGCTACGTCAAGCGGTGCGGTCGGTGCGTGCAGAAGCAGAGCGCTTTCAAAGATCAGCTTAACTCAAGCACGTGCTGCTGCTGCTGCTGCTGCTGCTGCTGCTGCTGCTGCTATTGCTGTTGCTGCTTCCCAGGTTGTATGAGTTCTCAAGAGATGCGCTCGCGAAGTTGCCGGGGTCTGATGCAGACCCCTTTGGCGGCACGACAGTCGACATCAACGCCCTCGGTGAGGCGGTCAAGGGGCTGTAGGTTGCGAAGGGGTTGCAGCCACGGTATTCAGGGGAGAGAGGCTTGCACTGCAGGGAGGGGGCGCCAGAGCTGACCTCCTGCCTGGGTTGACGGTTGACGTCAATGTGTTGGGGTGCAGAGGTAAGGGGGCAGATTGGGGGCAGATTGGGGGCTACTTAGGGCTAGTGCTGCAAAGTCAACCAGGGTTCGGCGCTGCTCTCGCCTCACTGCCGCTGTCTTTGCTCTCTGTCCCACCACCGCACAGGCTGGGCTCTGGCGTGTGTCACGTCACGTGCATTCCGGACACGAGGACCTGAGCACCCAGCGACGTGCCTTCCGCTCATTGGTGAGTCAAGCGCTATTTATTCGCGCCGCTGGTGTGAATCAGGTGCAAACACACACCCATTGCGTCAGTCTGCCAGCATGCCAGCAGCGTGAGATGCACAAAAGCAGCACCAGGCAGCATACAACAAACTTTCTGCTGTTGTGTTACACTGTCGTCGCTGCTACGAAACTCAGCACTGTGTGGTGCAAGCACGTGTGAGTGAAGGCTGTGCCCTGGATGGCTGTGCCTGCAGACATGGCCAACCACTCCTTCACGCACAACGTGGAAGTGCGGCCCACAGACTTGGGCATGGGCCTGTTTGCAACGCAGAAGGTGAGGTGCAAGGCTAGGCGTCACCTGGATCATCATCGCCTACAAGCAGTTTGCCCGGCTGGTGCTGCACGCCGAGCTAAGTTGCTACCTGAAAGCTGAGGGGCAGCCACAAGATGCTGCCCAGCTGCAGAGTCGCGGTTTCTGAATGTGCCACTTGATCATGCGCGCGTGCCCACCCCCTCTGCTGTGCGACGGCAGCTAGAGGCGGGCGACCCGCTGCTGCTCAACTACGGCAAGCTGACCAACGATTTCCTCTTCCTAGACTATGGCTTTGTAATGGACAGCAACCCCTACGACAGGGTGCAGCTGCGCTTTGGCGTCGACCTTATCCAGGTGTGCAGCCTGCTGTGGTATCTACTTGCGCAGCGGCAATGTCTGTTGCATCGCTTTCTTTTTTGAAAAGCTGCAGTCACAATATTCCGGGCGCCGGTTATGGGGGTGGGGGGCGTAGAGGTCAAGGGGAGGCAATTGGCGCTGTCCATGGACGGAGCGCTGGTAACAGGCAGCAGACGCATGTCTGCTCCCATAAGGCATTTGTTACAGAGTCTTTGAGTCAGCGCTGCACCACACTGTGTTTTGATGCAGATGTGTTTGTTGCTCGGCAATTACAGAGGTGCATATCTTGGCCAATGGCGAGCCATCACACTTAGCTCCTACTGTGCATGACATATCGATTGGCTGCCTTTTGATGTGTCGCAGGCGGGAGCCATGGTGGCCAACGTGGAGCTTGATGGCAAGCCCATGGACGAGATCAAGCCTACCCCATGGCAGCGGAAGTTGCTGGAGGAGCTCAAGCTGATGGGCAGTGGAGCCAACACAGAGGTCACGTTCGGGGGGCCGCAGCATGTGGACGCACGCCTGCTGGCCGCGACACGTATCCTCTGTGCCTTGTCGCAAGAGGAGGTCAAGGTGAGGGGCTGGACATTGGGCGGAGGGGCAGGCAGCGGAAGGTAAGGGACGAAGGAGGGCGAGAGCGTGAGCGCATCAGGGGCATGAGCAGGCTGCGGGGTACTGGTGAAGAACACCGGCACTGCATCGCAAGTTCATGGTCTTGAGGACAGGGAGAATCACCAGGCAGGCACAGCGACAGGTTCCAAGGTCAAGATTATTGTTACGCCGCCTCGACAATGTACTTACCATGCTGAGCTCTGCATTTCCTTGCAATGCTCAGGACCGCACTCTGAGCCGACTGGGTCAGCTGGACCAGCCACTGAACAAACGCAACGAGAGGGCGGCTCTGCGCGCGCTGTCGGGCGTCGCGGCATTCACGCTCAGCCGCTTCACGACGACGACGGAGCAGGACGAGCAGGCGCTTGCCGCCGGGGTCTTACCTGTGCCCGAGCAGCAGCAGCAGCAGCAGCAGCAGCCGAGCTCTTCGTTGCAAGGGGCGGAGGCAGGGGCAGGCACCAGCGCCCCCTCCGCCAGTGTGCCACTGTCAGAAGACATGAGGCTGGCCATCCGGTTCAGGCTCGGTAAGAAGCGCATCCTTTCGGCTGCGATTGAGAGGATGGGGCGGCTTGTGCAGCAGCTGCCCAAGGCGTCGGTGGCTGACACCAGCACCGCGTCGCGCAAGGGCCAGGCACCCACGGCGGCAACCAGCAAGGGCTTTGGCAAGCAGGGAAAATAACGGCTGTAGGGGCGATAATGTTTTTAGGTAGATGCAGCAGGCACCAGCTGAAGGGCGGTTGGTGGGTAGGCTGTTGTGTGTTGCCGCTGCACAAGTAGGCACACACTGGCCAGATTGAGAGAATCTGACAAACTTCTCTATGTTGAAGAGTCCAACGTTGGCCTGCGGTTGTGGCACTTGCTATCAGCACATCTTTCCAGGCACCAGTAACGCTGCATTGAGCGTCTTTGTAATGGTCTTCAGAGTCCAGGGGTGCCAAGTTGGTGTTGGGCAGTGCATGTGCCATGCCTCTGGCATGCTTTGGGAACGCTTCGTGCCCCTCCAGCCCATTCGCAACACATCCAACATGCTACTGCATCAGCAGTGCCCTGGCTGATACTTTGTGATCTGAAACCGTCGAAGAAGGTCTGCAAGACGTATGTTGCACGGTCCCGCCTCTTGCACAAGCTGAAGCCTGAAAACCGAAACTCACATGAAACTCAGCGTTTCTCCTTTCCACACATCGGTGGCGTAGCAGCGCATGTGCGTGCCTGGCCGTAACAATCGCCTGCTTGCGCTTGCAGCAGCATCGAGGGCATGTGCTGCTGACAAACGTTGCTGCCATAGTACCCAAGATCTTCAATTGTGTCCGAAGGCTAGCAAGCAGCACAGGGCGCTGCGCGTGCAGGGCTCGCTGACAGCTTGGCGGTGCCAACAGCAGTGGAAGCGCAGCGACAATGGTGAGCTGTCGGACCAGCTTGTCTGGGAACCTGAGCAGCATGCAAGCCATCGTCGCTGATCGTCTGTGCTGCTTTCCTCGCCCACTGCGGGACCATGCGCAACGGCTACCGCTGAACGGAGTAGCTGACCAAGGTTCGTGGCTGCAAAATGGATTTAGTGCCATGCATACCAGCGTGCATGCGCAGTGGCATCTGTCCAGTGTTCCTCCAGCTTGTACACAATTGCTGCTCTGACCTTCTTCCTGCTGCCCGCTTCCATGTCTTTCATGCATGCAGTTTGAGACGAAGGTGAGGGGCGCAGCAGTTGCTCACAGCATGGCGCAACAGAGCACATGCGATGGGCTTTCAAGCAGCGTCAGATGCTAACGACAACACGCTATGTGCACGTTTGCGCAGTCCAACCGCGTCAAGGGCCTCAGCTTCCACCCCAAGCGGCCATGGATCTTGGCGTCCCTGCACAGCGGCGTCATTCAGGTTGGAGCACAGCCAAGCGCTCAAACAATCGTTCGTTTTCGCGGATTCTAGCACGCTGACACGCTGATACACGATGCTCGCAGCTGTGGGACTACCGCATGGGCACACTGATCGACCGGTTTGATGAGCATGAGGGCCCTGTGCGTGGCGTCCACTTCCACCGCACCCAGCCCCTGTTTGTGTCTGGTGGTGACGACTACAAGATCAAGGGTGGGAGAGCGCACCAGGGGGGGCCCAGTGCAGTGCGTCCACATGCACGCACTTTTCCTCAGCGCATGCAGCTCACGTGCAGCACACTGCATGCATCCTGTTTGGCACAGTGTGGAACTACAAGCTGTGTCGCCGCTGTCTGTTCACCCTACTGGGGCACCTGGACTACATCCGCACGGTTGAGTTCCACAACGAGCACCCATGGGTGGTCAGCGCCAGCGACGACCAGACCATTCGCATTTGGAACTGGCAGAGCCGCACCTGCATCTCGGTGCTCACTGGGCACAACCACTACGTGATGTGCGCTCGCTTCCACATCAAGGTGTGTGGGCAGTGAGCAGAATCCACGCAATGGCAGTGATTGTCAGTGGGTTGGTGGCTAGGAGCGCAGTTGGTGGGCCATGTGCAACCTGGATGCTTGGCATTGCCAGTAGCTTATTGCATTGTGCTATCAACGTGCAGGACGACCTGGTGGTGTCCGCTTCTCTGGACCAGACTGTGCGAGTGTGGGACATCTCGGGCCTGCGCAAGAAGAGTGTGGCTCCTGGCAGTGATGACATCCTGAAGCTGCCGCCGGTAGGCTCAGCTGCTGGTCAGCTGGGCATGACAGGCTGGTTGTGGGGATGATGTATCGGTTTCGATCGATCGAACTGGGCGCAGGGGCTGGAACACAGCGCCCTCCTCGATAACTGGTCATGTTTGGAGCAGCAGCAGCCAAACGCTGCACTTTCTGCAGATAATTGTGATGCATATGCCTGTGATATTGCTAGTCTGTATGCGTTGCAGGCGCACCCTCACTGCTGCCTTCTGTCCCGCCTGCAGATGAACAACGACCTGTTCGGTGGTGGTGATGCTGTGGTCAAGTATGTGCTGGAGGGCCACGACCGCGGTGTCAACTGGGCGTCCTTCCACCCGTCACTGCCCTTGATTGTGTCGGGCGCCGACGACCGCCAGGTCAAGCTGTGGAGGTACAACGGTCAGTACTGCTCACAAACGGGCAACGCAAGCTTGGAGGCAGGGGGGGCACACAAGCGCACGCGGGCGACAGGAGCAAGGGGCACAGGGGAAAGTGCTCAAGGGGACTTGCCAGACAACATGGCAAATGCTCAAGGGTCTGCTGCACTCAGGCCCAGCGCTGCAGTCCACGCCTTGTGCTGCCTTGTACTGCTTGGAATGTGCCGCAGAGAGCAAGGCCTGGGAGGTGGACACGCTGCGTGGGCACACGAACAACGTGTCGTGCGTGCTGTTCCACGCCCGCCAGGTAAGTGTTTCTTGCCACGGCAGCAGCAACATGTGAACGCTAAAACAGATCACCCGCAGTCAGCTTGCTCAAAAGATTGTTTGGTTGCGTTGCCCGGCGCTCTGATCCGCTACTTTGTTCGCGCTTGCTGATGGCACCTCCTGCAGGACCTGATTGTGTCCAACTCTGAGGACAAGAGTGTGCGTGTGTGGGACATGTCCAAGCGCGCGGGCGTGCAGACCTTCCGCCGCGAGCATGACCGCTTCTGGATCATGGCCGCTCACCCCGAGGTCAACCTGCTGGCGGCTGGTCATGATGGGTGAGCACAGGAGCCTTGGGGGCATGGCTGGGCAGCAGCAGGGCTTTGGTACGGTGCCAGGGTGAATCTTGGGGAGGTCTGGCACACTTGGTGGTGAGCTGTGGCTTGCGGCTACACCAGCTGCGACGGCGAAAACAACGTGTCGGGAGTGTGGCAGTGGTTTCAGCCTTCTCAGCCGGCTGGTGCTGTAACTGCCACCCAGCCGCATACAGGAGCATTGACAGCTCATCAAAGGTTTGTCTTGGCACCGACTGTCTTTGCTCCTCAACCTGCACCTCACATGGCCTGCTTGCCACCCTCCATCCCTTCAACCCACAGTGGCATGATTGTGTTTAAGCTGGAGCGCGAGCGCCCCGCCTACTCCATGCATGGCAACATGCTGTACTACGTCAAGGACCGCTACCTGCGCACCTACGACTACGCCTTGCAGCGGGACAACCCGCTCATCGCCATCCGCAGGGCCGGCTCTGTGGGCGCAAACCAGGTGCGTGGCTGAGGGCATTGTCGCACGGCGGTTGACACATTTGCTGATGCTGGTGGGGGTATAGTTGCTGATGGTGTCAAAGAGGTTGTCCATGCTGCGGACGATTCAGCCTCTGCCATAGATGGGCTGTGACTGTCTGCAAATGGTATTATTGTCCCACGCCATTGCGTCGGCAGGATGTGTTCCACGAACTTGCGCAGCTCGTCTGGAGCGTTGCACTCCGCTCTTGCCGCCTCTATCTCCTAAGCACACCTTGCTCCTGCTGCCCTTGCGGTGCTCCTACCTGACAGGGCCCCAAGACGCTGTCCTACAACCCCGCGGAGAACGCGCTGCTCATCACCTCCGACGTGGATGGCGGCTCCTTTGAGCTGTACATGGTGCCCAAGGAGACGGCCAGAGGCGACACCGCGCCGGTGAGTGGCAGGGCGTAAGCTGAGGGTGCTGCGGTTGAGGCGTATATGCCACGTCTCACGCCTGCTCTACTTATCGCCCGGACCCAAGGTGGAATTGCAGCGCTCGCTTTGTGCGGAGCAGTGCTGATCCAGCACATCATGCCATGTGCCTGACAACATTGTTGTCATGCATGCACGTGTGCAGGAGGCCAAGCGCGGCCTGGGTACCTCTGCCGTCTTCATCGCGCGCAACCGCTTCGCCGTGCTGGACCGCACCGCCAACACCATTCAGATCCGCAACCTACAGAACGAGATCACCAAGAAGTGCTCGCCCCCCGACTCAACCACCGACTGCATCTTCTACGCCGGCACCGGCATGCTGCTGTGCCGCTCAGAGGACAAGGTGTGTGGGCGTGGGCGCTTGGCTTGGCATTAGGTGGTAATGGAACGCAGTGGAAATGATGTCATGGCGACGATTGCAATTTTCACGAATGTGAGCGGAGTGGCATCTGCAGTATGCGGCAACGCAGGCAACTGTTTGCGTATGTGCTGGGGCCTGTTTAAGGCTTGCATGAAAGGCTTGTGGAGACTTTTGTTCCCGCCTGCCATTGTCAGCACCCTGCTCACCCATCCCTGCACCTAGTCCTTGTCAGCACCCCCGCTCACACCGCACGCCTTGCCCTCGCCCGCCCGACAGGTCACGCTGTTTGACGTGCAGCAGCGCACAGTGCTGTCGGAGCTGCCGACGCCCGCCGTCAAGTACGTGGTGTGGAACGCCGACATGTCGCAGGTCGCGCTGCTCAGCAAGCACGCGATCGTCATTGCTGACAAGAAGCTAGGCAACGCGCAGACGGTGCACGAGACCATCCGCGTCAAGGTGCGGCTGCAAACGTAACACTTGAACAGGATGAACGAGCTCGCCAGTGGTGGTTTGGTGAGGGGGGCGTGCATTGGCGTTGGTCAGGTGGTGCGGTGGTGCAGGTCAGCCATGACATGGAACTGAAAGGTTTCCTGGTGCGGCCACAGCCCTTGCTCCTTACCTCAGTTGCGCACGCATATCCACACGTGGCCATGACACTGCCATGCTGCCCATGCCTGCCGCTGCCTCACTCAGAGCGCTGCCTGGGACGACAACGGCGTACTGATCTACACCACCCTGAACCACATCAAGTACTGCCTGCCTAACGGCGACCACGGCATCATCCGCACTCTGGACGTGCCCGTCTACATCACCAAAGTCGCCAACCAGATCCTGTACGCGCTGGACCGCGAGGGCAAGAACAGGCAGATCCAGGTATGGGGAGGGTGTGGGGCGGGAGAAACTGTGAACAGGTACTGCGGCATGACTGCTGCGCCCTCCACCCTGCTGCAACGCTGGCAGCATCAACTTCGAATTTACCCCTGAACCCTGAACCCATCAACCTGAAACCCCAACCATCTATCCCTATTCCTCAGGTTGACGCGACCGAGTACCTGTTCAAGCTGGCGCTGCTGCAGCGCAAGTACGACGCCGTCATCAACATGATCAAGGGCAGCGCGCTGTGCGGGCAGGCCATCATCAGTTACTTGCAGCAGCAGGGCTACCCAGAGGTGCGCACCGGGGCGGTGCAGGGGCGAGGCACGCCAGCAGCTGCAAACGCAGCAGCAGTGGCAATCGCAGCAGCAACAGCAAGAGAGCAGCAGCAGCAGCTGGGGAGGGTAGGGAACTGCGCTGCATTGGGGAAGGCAACTGGCCATGTCTGCCCTTGACCAACACGTCTGGATCAGTGATCACAGGGCTGATGAAGTGCCTGCGCTGCGCCCCTCTTGCTACCTACCTACATCCCCTGGGCCCGGCCTGCTACCTACCTCCATCCCTGCCACTTTGTACCTCCCTTAGGTTGCGCTGCACTTTGTCAAGGACGAGCGCACGCGCTTTAACCTGGCGGTGCAGTGCGGCAACATCGACGTGGCGCTGCAGAGCGCCCAGGAGCTGGACGACAAGGACACCTGGTACAGGCTGGGTGAGTGGGGACAGGCTGGGTGAGCCAAGATTTGCTGTGCCAGGCTTAACAAGGCACCTTGCCATAGCGTGCGGCGTTCATGTGGGGCCATGTGCGCAGCTGCAATGTGCAACGTAGTGCCCCAACCTCTAGCACATTTTCTTGCGCAGTGCCTTTGTTCCGCTCGCCCCGCTGATCCGCTCATGCGACGTCCCCTCTCCCTTTTTCCTCAGGCGTTGAGGCCCTGCGCCAGGGCAACCACCAGATCGCCGAGTTCAGCTACCAGAAGACCAAGAGCTTTGACCGCCTCAGATTCCTATACCTCATCACCGGCAACCTGGAGAAGCTGCGCAAGATGCTCAAGCTGGCGGAGATCAGGGGCGACGTTATGGGCAGGTTCCACAATGCGCTGTACCTGGGAGACGTCAAGGAGCAGGTGGGCACAGGCGCTGCCTGGCGCAGTACAAGCGCAAATACTTGTGTACTGCGAGCTTACTAAGCGTCAGCCGCCTGGATGCCTGTCCACGCCTGATATGTGTCTACACCTGGATGCCTGTCCTCACCTCCATGGTGTCCACACCTGCATGCCTGTTCGCATGTTCATGCCCTGACCCATGGCCACGCGTTCCCACCTCGCCCTGCGCGTGCCGCCTTGTCGCAGGTGCGGGTGTTGGAGGAGTCGGGGCAGCTGCCGCTGGCGTACGTCGCCGCCGCCTCTCACGGGCTGTCGGAGGACGCCGATCGCATTGCCCAGCAGCTGTCGGAGCTGCCTGAGCTGCCCAGCGGCGCCATGCTGCTGCAGCCGCCAATGCCCATCCTCAAGGAGGACAACTGGCCGCTGCTGACGGTGACAAAGGGCTTCTTTGAGCTGCTGGCGGCCAAGGGCAGGGCCGAGGCGGCAGCCGCCAAGGGCGGGGCGGCCGGGGTCGCTGACGTTGGGGGGGGCCTGGAGGACGGGGC
>JAWZTI010001960.1:0-10428 GCA_039880955.1 Chlamydomonas urium | reverse complement strand
TTGAGGGGTGCGGAGGGGGTGACTTTCTCACACAACTCTCCCCCTTGTACTTCACCCACGCTGGCTGCTGCACTTACCTGTTACCCCTGGAAGCTGCGCATCCACGCCTTGTTTTGGAGATCTGGCTTTCAACTCGCGTCACTCCTGAAAATGCAGTTCATGCCGTGAACCTGTGTACTGCCGTTTGTAGGTCATCAAGGTTGCGCAGTTTGATGAGCAGCCCCTTGACTTTCTCACCCGCTTCCACCCGCTGATTTCCGGCTGTTCCAGCCCACCTTTCACCTATGAAGACACCTTCCCCTCTGTGTACTGCTGTACTGCTGTCTGTAGGTCATCAAGTGCGAGCAGTTTGATGAGCAGCCCCTTTCCATCTCCACCCCCTTACCTCTGGCTGGTTCAACCCACACCACACAACCCCTGAAAATGCTTTTCATGCTGTGTACTGGCGTACTGCCATCTGTAGGTCATCAAGTGCGAGCAGTTTGATGAGCAGCTGGAGACGATGGTGCGCAAGTACGCGGCGGGACAGACGGCGTACTGATGGGCGGCAACATTGCTGATGGGCACTCTTGTAGGACACATGTTTGCCGCCGCCCCCCTTGCACTTGTCACAAGTGACTTGTGTGAGGTGCTGTGCAGTACTGTCAGGACTGACAACTTGCAGATAAAACTTTAGTCGTTGGGATGGCCAGGGACTGATTTGGCGGTGGGGCATGCCCATGGGAAATCAACCCATGCCCGCCCCCTGGCTTGGCACCTGGCCTCGCCATCATGCAGTGTTTTGGATCCCCGTGCGATCTGCGGAGCAGGTTAGGTGGCAAATGGTCACGCCCCCAGCGGCGAGGCAGGGGGGAGCAAAGGCTGTGTGGACCGCCTGCTCACTTGGCCAAGGTGCTTGAAGCCACGGAGGGACGTTTGCTCTTCAGGCCCTTTTGCTTTCTTTGACAGGCTTGAAGCGACGGAGGGGCAGTTACTCACCATTGCGGCATTTGAAATGTCAACAGCAGGACAGAGGCCGGCCCTTTCATGCACCTGTTTTGTTGGATGGATAGAGGATGTTACAGTCTACTGTGCGCCAGAAATGTCACATACGACCCCCACTTCGAGGAGACCCACACCTCAATAGGAAGAAGAATGCTTCAGGACCTCTCCACCAATCAAGTGGCTGTTAATCCCTCACGCTTCATTTGAACATGGTTTCATGGTTCAGAGTTTCGTCGACTTGATGTGGTGCAGAATCACTTCATGCCTCCCAGCCCTAGCTTCAGCCCCTCCAGCTTCTGCCTCTTAGCCAGCAGCTCAGCCTTACCCATCAATGACCTCTTTGCCCCCGCCCCTGCCCCTGCCCCTGCTCCTGCCGCTGTCCCTGCCTGCCCACCAGTGTGACCTGAGAGTCCCCACTGCCCAACCCCCTTGTGCCCGTTCGCCTTCCCCCCTGGGTGGCTGTTGGTGTTCCCACTGCCTGCAGCAACAGCCTTAGGTTTCCACTTCAGGCCTCTGGCGGCTGCGGCTGCAAGTGCCCCTGCACCTGGCCCCTTGGTGGAAGCTGCAGATGAGGGTGCGGCTCCTGCACCTGGCCCCTTGGTGGAAGCTGCAGATGAGGGTGCAGCTCCTGCGCCTGGCCCCTTAGTTGCAGCTGCAGAGGAGGGGGCAGGGCCTGGAAGTGAAGGTATGGATGATGAGGCCTTGGGGGCGGAGGTGGGGGCAGCAGCCAGCGCCCCTGCACCTGGCCCCTTGGGGGCAGCTGCTGCAGTGAAGAAGGAGGGAGTCTGCTTGCTGATCGATGAGGAGGCCTTGTGTGCGGAAGTTGGGGCCGCAGCCAGCACCCCTGCACCCGGCGGTTCCGATACTCCCACCCCCTCGCCGCCCTCGCCGCCCCTGCCTGCCTCTGCCTCTGCCTCCGCTTGCGAGGCATGTGACAGGTGCGAAGAGGGTTGCTGTTGGCGTGACGCTGTCTGCTGCTGCTGCTGCTGGTGTTGCTGCCGCTCATGCTGGTGCTGACCCGCCGCCGCCGCCTCCCCTGACCTTCCGATCGTCATTGGGGCAGATTGAAGTGGGGCAGGCTTGGCCTTGATCCCGACCCCTAGCCCAAACCCTAACCCTGACCCTGAGGGTCCTGATTCAAGCCCTAAACCTCGACCCGCTGAGGCTGCTGCTGCTGTTGACAGCGAAGGCGCGACTGGCTTTGAACTCGATCTGGAGTTACTTGTGTGCTTCTTTGCTGATGAGCTGAAGATGGACTGGGACAGGATGGCGGTGCGCGAGCGGGAGGGGTGGAGTCTGCGAGTGGCATTGTGTGGATAGGGATGTCAGCTGCTAGAATAGGACACCTGTCCCTTACTCGTGGCCCAGCGTTGTTGCCGCTGGCCATCAACCACCAGCTGCAACCCCACGCCGTCCTCCTCTGCCCTGAACTCCCTCTCCTGCCCTCCCCCCCCGCCATGCCCAGTGGCCCAAGCCCGTTGATATTACCCCCGGTCTTCAGCTGACAGGAAAGCAATTTGCGCCTCCACCTTGTCCACTTCGTCCTCTCCCCTTGAACCCCGCTCTTGCCTTTCCTCCTGCCATGTAACATAAACTAGGCCCATTGTCACTCACCCCCGGTCCTCTGCTGATCTGCGCCTCCACCTTGTCCACTTCGTGACCCTCACGCTCTCTCCCGTCCTGTGGCCCCCCTGCCCCCTGCCATGGCGCCCCAACCCCATAGCTACTCACCCTCGATCTTCAGCTGACAGGAAAGCAATCTGCGCCTCCACCTTGTCCCCTTCGTCCTCTGGCAGCAGCTCAAGGCTCTCCGGAAGGTTCAGTGCATCTCGCCTGGGAGCAAAAGCAAGGGTTCATGGCTAAGGTTGAGAGCAGGGCATCAGCAGCTGCACCCTGCAGGAAGAAGGATTGCTCCTCTTTCTCCCTTGTGCGGTGGAAACACGATCCCCATGCCCTCTCCTCCGTCCTTTACTGCTTTCCCTCCTTCGTGTTGTTCTTCCACCTCTCCTCTGCCCCCTGCATCCACGCCCGGGCATGCATGGGGGTGCACCCCACACCTCATGTCCAGCGCTGCGCACACCTTCACCGCTGGAAAGGAAAGAAAGAAGAGGAAAGAGATACGCCCTGAGGCGTGGGTTCAGGAAACTCTCCCAGAGCTGCGCACACCTTCTCCGCTGCCTTCAGCTTCGTCCTGAGCCTCTTCCTGAGGGCTCTCCAATCCCCGACTGCTTGCCTCCTTGCTCCCCACCTTCCTTTGCACCCCATACCTGGCGTCCAGCGCCGCGCTCTCCTTCTTGGCTGCCCTCAGCTGCGCCCTGAGCCGCTTGTTCAGGGTGTAGGGGTCGGCGTGCAGGTCGTGGTTGAGCTCCTGAAGGTCCGACAGCTGCTGGGCGGCGGTGCGCGCCTGGGTTGAGCAACGGGGTGGGCAGGAATCGTGAGCAGCAAAACATGAGCGGGCCTGCACCAGGGTTGAAGCACGACTTCAAAAGACGCCCCAGGGGGCTTGCGGGAATTGAACCCACGACCTCTCGCACCCTAAGCGAGAATCATACCACTAGACCAAAGCCCCGACGCTTGATGCACGACCAGTTGCCATTGTGGTACATATGGCAGAAACACCCTGAAAGCCGCCCTGTTTTCCGTCAGTCATGCCCCGGGCATGGCGTTAAACTGCCCCAGTAGCGGGTCGCTCGGGCCCTAGGAAGGGTTCTACCCTTTGGGAGAACTGATATCCCAAGAGCCCCTGTTCGATTCCGGCTGATGACGAGTAAGAGGATTTGAGTTTCGGTTGTGGAGTTGGCGGTACCTTGATCACCTGTGGTGTTCGTGTAAATAAATTATCTTCTTCTTTTTTTTGGCGCAGGACCACCTCACCGTTCTGCCAGATGAGCAGGCGGCTGATGACGGCGCTGCCGCCGCCACAGCTGCCTCTCAGGCAGCTACTCAGCCTTCAGTGCAGATTATGCAGACCATCCAGCCTGGCCAGGCTGCACGGCGGGACAGTGCCGCCTTGCGCCGCCGTGAGAACGGGGATGGTGGGGGTGCCGCCAGCGCCCCCAGCAAGCGGCAGGCGCTGCTGCCGGGCGATGGGGGCATGGGGGAGGACCAGCCACCAGCCTTGAAGGTGCTTGCCACCGGCGCTGGCTCCGAAACCGCACCGCTGGCGGGTGATGACGCCGATGGCGTTGGCGGCGGGGCAGGGGCCTGCCCTGGTGGAGCCGGCATATGCACAGCCTGGTGGCGGGGCGGCGGCAGGCGAGCCTGCCCCTCAGCAGGTGACCCCCCCCCCACCCCCCCGCATGCCGCGACGCAATGATGACCTCCGCCCCGCGGTGGCGGGCCGCTTTGCGCCAGGCTTGCGGGTGGCGACGCACAACATCCGCGGTTTCCGTGGCCACGGCAGTGCTTCGCCCACTCAAAAGGTGGGGGTGCTGTTCAACGAGTGGCAACGCCTGCCTGCAGGTGGTGTGCGTGCAAGAGGTGAAGATCAGGGCTGGGGATTTTGCTGCCAAAGGGCAGGTAGAGCGGGCCCTGCGGCAGGCCGCGCTGGCGGCTGGGGTAGCGGGGTACAAGGTGTTTTGGGGCTGTCGGCAGGCGGTGCAGACCACGTTGGTCGGGGACGGGCAGGGCAGGCGACGCTCGCGTGGCAGGAATGCATCGGGCAGGGTCGCTGTGCTTGTCAGGCAGGACCTGCTGCGTGATCAGTCCCTGCAGGTTGTCGGAGCCCCTAGTGTTGATCAGGATGGGCAGCTGATGCACATGCACCTGCATTGGAGGGGCACATCTTTCACCCTGGCTAACATGTACTTGCCGTCTGGGCAGCCTAGGCAGCAGCAAGGGTTTGTCAGGGAGCGTCTAGATCCCCTGCTGCGTGGGTGCTCGGGTGCAGTGATTTTGGCTGGTGATTTCAATTTCACCTCTGACTGGCGCAAGGATAGGGCCTGGGTGGCTGGTGTTGGACAGGGGGGCACGCGCCCTGAGTCACACAGGCGGGATGAGCGCCCGTCTAAGGCCATGGGGGCACTTGCGCGGGACGTTAGCATGACTGACGCTTTCAGGCATAACACCCCACCCGCACCTCCTACACCTATGTTTGCGGCACAGCCGCCTCCCGCATTGACCACATGTATGTTTCTAGCACCCTGCTGCCACACCTCCTGCAGTGTAGCGTGCCGGGCCTGTCAGTGTCAGACCACCGCCCTGTGGTCATGCACCTAGCGCAGGTCAGGCCCCACCACAAGGGGCCCGGCCTGCGGTGCTTCCGTCCCACCTTTCCTAGGCACCGCCACCTGCTGCAGCGGCTGCAAGACTGGGTTTCCCAGCAAGCAGCGGAGGCGCCGGTGGGCGATGACTGGCAGCTGCTGCGCTGATGGCCTGCCTTCAAGCGCGGGCTGGCAGAGCTGATCCGCACTCTCAACCTTGAGCATCGCGCCTTGCGTCAACAAGCGTCTGCTGAGGTGGCGGAGGCTGAGCAACAGCAGGCTGACGCTGAGGCAGCGCTAGCAGCTGCCCCAGCAGGGCCGATAAGCCAGGCTGTGTTGCAGGCTGTTGTGAGTGCCAGGCGTTGCCATGTTGCTGCTAGCATGCTTTGTGTTGCGGATCACGAGGCCGCCCGGCGGCGATGTGCGGTGACGGACGGGGAGTGGCCCTGTCGCGCAACCACCCGCATCGTCTCCCGTCCGGCCTCAGCGCGCCAAGTTGCAGCGTTGCGCATTCCGTCAGGTGGGCTGGCGGTGAGCGAGCAGCAGATGGCGCGGGGTATGGCTCGCTATTTTGCAGGCATATCTGCGCGCCATGTGCCTGACCCGCTCGCTGTCAGACGTGTGTTGGAGGCGGTTGAGCAGCACTCTGGCAGGCTGGACGCTGGTGCAGCCACCGAGGTCGGGGACGCTGCAGTGTCCCGGGGTGAGGTGGCTGTGGCCATACGGCACGTCAAGCCTGGCACGGCCCCAGGGCCTGATGGGTTGGCCCCAGAGGTGTGGCGGCACTGCGGCGATGCGGCGACAGAGCTGCTCGCAGCTCTTTTCTCTGCCATTGGTCGCACTGCCGCCACACCGCAGGCCTTCCTCCAAGGTGTCATTCGCCCCATTTTCAAGGGGGGGACGCAACCCTCACGGCTAATTACCGCCCAATCTGCCTGCTCAATACTGACTACCGCCTGCTCACCAGGTGCTTGGCGCAGCGGGTGGGGTCAGTTATGGGCCATGTTGTTGGGTCACAACAGAATGCTTTTGTCCCCGGGCGGTGCATCACTGCCAACATAGCCTTTCTCCAAGCCTTGCCTCACACACTGCGGGGTCTGGGCCGGGGGGCGGTGTTGGCTTTCCTGGATATCACCGTATGACACTATCTCCCGCCCCTTTCTCCTCCAAGCCATGCAGCAGGTGGGGGCTGGTGAAGGGCTGTTGCGCTGGGTGCGCACACTCCTGTCAGACACGGCCAGTACTGCCTGTGTCAATGGGTATGTGTCTGACCCTGAGCTGTTTCATGAGGGTGTGCGGCAAGGCTGCCCACTCGCCCCTGCGTTGTTCCTCTTTGCAGCATAAGCCCTCTGGTGTTGGCTGAGGGCCTGCCCTGTGGTGGGTGTCGAGGCTGCGCCAGGGCAGTGGGTGTATGCTATGCAGTTTGCTGATGACACAGAGGTTCTTTTGAAGAACCCTGAGCTTGCCACTGTGCAAGCCTTTTTGCACCACATGGCTGTCTAGCACCGCGCCAGCGGCCAGGCCCTCAACGCCACCAAGTCTCGCCTGCTCCCCATTGGTGATATGCAGGCCTTCGGGCAGGTACCCACTGAGGTGGCAGGCGTGCCTGTGGAAGGCGAGACGGGCGCGCTAGGGCTGGTGTTCGCGAATGGCGGTGACCCTGCTGCTGGGGTTAAGTGGCAGGAGCGCATGGGTGGTGTGAACAAGCGCCTCACGCGCATTTCGCGGCTCGGCTTGTCAGCCTTTGGCAGGGCGCAGTGCGCAGGCGCATATGCTGTGAGCCGCGTGCTCCTTCATGTGGGCCACACGGGCATGCCTGACGACACGGCTGAGCAGCTGTGGCGCAGGGCGGTGGCGCTGGCTGACAAAGGCATTGGGCCTGAGTCAGGCCAGCAGCGCCTGCCTGGCGTGCAGTCTGCCTTCCTTGTCGGCAGGCCTAGCAAAGGCGGCTTTGGCCTCCTGCCAATGGCTCAGCATGTCCGGGCCCGCCATGCCATGCTTGCTAAGCAGTTTGTGGTTTGGCTGGCTCGGGACCCTAGTGAGTTGCGAAACGAGAATGGTTCTGGCACTGATGAGGCCCGGCCTTTGTGGGTTGCACTGATTGAGCAGCAGTTGCGCAGGCTCTGCCCAGCGGCGCACCCTGCCCTTGCTCCCTTGGCGGTTGCTGCCGCCACGGGGATCCAGGGTACAGATCGCCTGCCGTGTCAGGCTGTGTGGGCCATGCCACAGCCAGGGATTCTTGCCCTGATGCTGCGTGGGCTGGTCTCTTTGGGGCCAGTCAGAGAGGTCTTGCCGGAGCTGCTGCAACCGGAGGTTATCCCTCAGATGCCTCTCTGGGGTAACCCCCTGCTGCAACTTGAGCTTAGGCAGGATCAGCGCACGCTCAAGTGGCAGCTGGATGACCAGGATCCCACCACCCTGCACGCACAGTTGCAGGCCCGCATGCAGGAGCAGCGGTGTGGGTTTGGGTATTGGGTGGGTACCCCTGGTCTCTTCACGGTTGCAGACCTTTGCACGCTGCTCTACATCCTGCGGTGCCTTCGCGCCAGCCTGATGTGGGTAGGGCGTAGGGCCTTCCCCGCGCAAGGCTCCGTGGCACAGGTGTGGGGGCTGGACTTTGTGGGGGGTCTGCCGGCTTTGGTGACTGGCTTGTTCCGCACCTGGCTCCCCGGTGACCTCCTCTCTCAGCACCAGCTGCAGGCCTGTGTGGAGGCCATGTTTGCAGCGTTGCCCTTGCCGTGGCAGGAAGCTGCCAAGCAGTGGCATGCCCAGCAGGGCACGGGGCATGCCTACTCGCGCAGCGCTACCTGTCCCTCACCCAGCGCTGCCTGGACTGCATCGTCTCAGAAGGCGCGGTGCGGGCTGTGGTGGGGTGCCTGGGCTGGGATGGAGTGGCCCTCGCGTCAGCTCTTCGGCAAGTGGGCCAGCAAGCCAACCGCGTTCCGGAGGAGGGCCGGCGGCCGCTGTACCCGCTGACGGTGTGGTTGGCGACTGCCCTTCAGCTGCGGCGGGAAGGTTTCTTTTGGCAGCAGCATGACGCGCGGCGCTTGTACGCCACTGATGCCCTGGTTGGCGTTGCGGCAAGTTTTGAGGGCCGCGCAAAACGCGCAGGTTACCAAGGCATGCGCTCGCCTTGGGGATGCTATGCGCAATCTGTTGCAGCTGCCTTGGGAGAACGAGCGCTAAGAGGTGCTTTGGCGCCTTGCGGTGAATGGGGTTCCGGCAGCGGGTGGGCATGATATCAGCCAAGCTGGCCCATGCCCCTGTGGGTGGGCAGGTCCGAGGCAAGGCAGCCCACCCCCCCAGCCAGCTCATGTGTGGCGTGAGCACTGCTTTTGGTCCTTCGAGGTAGCTAAGGATGTGGTGCACCAGCTGCAGGAGATTTTGCAGTTGGGGGCGCCACTGGCGCGGGATAGCGTTTGGCTTGTGCGGGCCCCTCCACGGGTGCACCAGTGTGTTTGGGAGCCCGTGTGCGCTGCGGCGTTAGATGCTATGGCGTTTGGTCGGCGCATCTGTGGGCAGTGCATCTAGATGATCATCCTCATTAGCAGCCTGATGACCCACAGCAGACGCGGATCACGCCCTTTTTTCCAGTTCTGGGCCCCCGTAGGCCTGCACCGGTTGTGAGGGCTGGCAGGCGGGCGGCAGCTCGGTTCTGGGAGAGGTTACAGGATCTAGTCATGCTTGACGAGCATCCGCTAAAGGACCAGCGTTGGGAGAGCGTTTCGCCTGGCCACCCTTTTCTGGGGGTTGCAGATGTGCCTGCCAGGCCGGGAAGGCCGAGGCGCTTTGTTGTGAACATGCCCGCTGCTGTGCAGCAGGCCTGACTTAGACCTCTGACGTGACGTTCGCGTTTTGTTTCCCATAAGCTGAGGGCCCCTTGGGGGTTGCCTTGCAGCTCGGACCAGTTTGAACCCTTGGCTGTTTGTTGCTTTGCTGCTTCTTGGTGTTTGACGCGCTTAAGCGCTCTGGTGCTGCGCCTTGGAGTAGTGATTTGGTTGCTGGTTTGAGGCCTTGGGGCCAGGCTGGCCCCCGCTGCTTAAGCGCGGGGGCCTTTCAGCCTCTCTTCCTGTCTTCCTGTGGTTCCCTTCTAGAAGGGAACAGATATGCGCCGCTCCTTCCCTTGTTTCCCCCATCCGCCAGTTCTGGTGGCTCCCTGTGACCCCCTCTGCCTGAACCCCCCTCTGTCTGTCTGTCTGCTCCCCTTGTTTCTTCCTTTCCTTTGGGTGGTTGCCTGTCACCCCCTCTGTGAATCCCCCCGCTTAGTCATATCTGGTGGCTCCCACTCTGTTCATCTGTCTGTTGCCTGTGTCATTCCTCCCCATGTGTTCAACCTTTGAAGGGAGTTCCGAATTCAGCGAATGCCTGCCTATGCCCGCCTCCCTACTGTTCTTACTCACCTCCGGCATACAGCAGCAGTTGTCAAGATGCAGCGGGGCTGTGCAGCTCACAGACCGGTGCTGTAGCTATAGCTACAGGTGGGGATGGGCTGGCCGGGTTGGATGTCGGCACGCGCTGGGCCCCAACCAGCTGGGGCGAGCGGACGGCGCAGGCGTTGCTGAATCAGGGCCTGCACACATCAAGGAATGCATGCATCGAGGAATGCATGCATCAAGGAATGCATGCATCAAGGAATGCACACATCAAGGAATGCATGCATCAAGGAATGCATGCATCAAGGAATGCACACATCAAGGAATGCATGCATCAAGGAATGCGTGCATCAAGGAATGCATGCATCAAGGAATGCATGCATCAAGGAATGCACACATCAAGGAATGCACACATCAAGGAATGCACACATCAAGGAGTGCACGCATCAAGGAATGCACGCATCAAGGAATGCACACATCTAGGAATGCATGCATCAAGGAATGCATGCATCAAGGAATCGTTTGTTGGAAGTGGCGGGTGAACTGGCCTGCTCCTGTGCATCACTACCTCCTGCACACCCACTCATGAGCCCCCAGCCCCCGTGCAGACCCCAACCCTGCGCACACCCCAAGGCAGCGGATCTCAAGGCCGACCCCTTCACCACTCGGGCACAGAGACAGTCACCACTCGCGCGAGGGGCGCGCAGCGGCGTGGACGAGTTGTCGCAGTCGCTCCTGGTCCTGGCACATATGGCGCAAACCACCCGGAAACTGCCCGGTTTTTTCGGCCCTTTCAGCCTATGCTCCTGTGGTTTCCATCTGTTCCCTTGTTTCCCCCCTCCGCCAATTCTGGTGGCTCCCTGTAACCC
>JAWZTI010001957.1:0-10435 GCA_039880955.1 Chlamydomonas urium | reverse complement strand
CACCTAAGCGTGTCGGCCTTCTGCTCCAGCTCCACCAGCGCACCCTTCACTCTGCGCAGCTCCTCAAGGTTCACCGGGTTGATGTCATGCGGCAGCTTGCTCAGCAGCAGCGCCACTCTTTGCGTCACACTTCCCATGGACGCATCCAGCTTGCCAGTGGCCATAGTAAGGGCAGCCTCGATCACCTCCAGCTCAAAGGGGGGTGCCATGTTGACATCGTTCTTGCGCTGGTAGTACCTAGTAATGTAAAGGAAGGCAGAAGGCGGCACAAAGTGAGGGATGTCAGAGCGCAATTGTCAACAACACCGTTAGAGGTGTCATGTTCACATCGTTTTTTCGGTGGTTGTTGGTTGTACCTTTTGGAACCAGAGGGGCAGGGGGTGGCACATGGCGAGGGGTGGACTTGGTCAGTGGACTGTAGTGAACCATATGCAAATGGCGCTGCATACACGTCGTTGTCACGTTAGCACTGCCACTGTGCCGTCGCTTAGCCATGCCATGCCGATGGCCTGATTTACACAGGTGTGGCTGGCCGCTGCCTCTGGTAAGGGTGACGTCTGCCCCTGCCCTTCCTCTGCCCGTGTCCCTGCGCCTGCCCCAGCTGCACCTGCCTATGCAACAACACTCTTCCCTCCCGCCCACCTGATGTATTCAGTGTGGCTGGCTGCTGCCCACGACTGGTCGGGGGAGGGTGACGATTGCCACTGCTGCTGCCGCGCCTGCATGTGCTGCAGCACCACCTCCACAAACTTTCGGGATGCCGCCAGGTGAGGCTCAAACAGCAGCGCCTTGTCCGCAGTCACGATGGCCCTGCATGGCAATGAGTGGGTTGTTGTCAGCCACCCAGTGTGGTAGCATTTCAACTCACTTGAAATAATTCGCGTCAATGCAAGCCAGGCCGTGACAGCAGTCACCATGGCCCTGCTTGGACACAAGCGGGGTGTTCCCTACACGCCACCTGCCCAAATGGCACAGCCTTGGTGTCGTGCTCTACTTGTCTGCAGCCGCTACCCCCCTGTGTCTCCCCCAATGACCTAAGCTGACCAGTGACCCTGCGGTCCTCGCTTAGCTCCTTGCAAGCACAGCAGCTGTCATTGATCCTGCATGCCACCCTACCGCCCATCAACCCCTTACCTGACAATCCCTCAGCACCCTACCACCTCATTAGTTCCCTACCTGACGCCCCCTAGGCACAGCAGCACCACATTGTCCTTGACCGTGATGCTGGGTGGTGTCTTGTTCACATCCACGCTGGGGTCGATGCGCCTCAGGTCACGGGGCTGCAGCCTGTACTCCCTCAGCAGGTCTCGCCGCCGCGCAAACACCTGCTTCACCTTGCCATCGCGGTCTAGGCGCAGCACCTGAGACAGCAGCGAAGAGGCGGAAGGTTGGACAGGTCAGTAGGGTAGGAAGCAGAAAGGGTGGCCCTCTCATTGAGTCCTTCCTGACTCCCGGTCCTCGGCTGCATGCTGGGCAGGCAACGTCCCGCATGCAAAGCACCATGCTGCATGCACCGCTGTGCAGCAGCTGTGATAGTAGTGTTGGGCGATTCGGCACGACATCAGCCTGGCACACTGCCATGCATGCTCTGCCCTCACCTCATAAGTCGCTTTGTTGAAGGCAGCAGGGGACGCGCCACCAGTAGCTTCCGATAGCGTTTGCGTCTCTTCGTCGTAGCTCACTATCGCGGTGCCTGCAAACTGCCCCTGTGCTGCCATCTGTGCCACGCCCTCGTTCATGGCACCCTGCTGTTGCTCGTCTGCTGAGGACAGCGAGGCCTCAGTGGAAGCGTCGCGCTGCGCCACGCCGATGACGCTGCGCCAGCGCTGGTGTTGCTGCCTGTGGCCCTCGCCATGCAACTCCTCTGGTGCCCATGCGTCACCTGCTCTGTGACGCTGAAACAGAGATGAAGCTGGCGCCTGGTGGCAGGTCAGCGCTCTCCATCTCGCCGACCCGCGGGTACCGAGCTTGGCAGGCAGCAGCGGCGACCCGAGAAGGGCACTGCTGCTGGCATGTGACCAGGGCTGCGACAGGTGCGGCCTGCAGGCCGAGTGCGGCTGCATCCGCTGCAGCCCTACCGGCGCACCTCTAATAAGTCCGCGCGCTATGCGGCTGTGCGCAGTGGCGGCTGATTTCCTCATAACCGCTCAGGTTTCCCTGATACAGGCTGCCCACATCTCTGCGTCAGAAGAGCGCACGCAGACCCTGTTGCGAACCCAGTAATTCATTTGGGAAAGCACATTCATGTAAATGGCAGACAGTTGGAAAGAGTTTGGAGCGTTGCACTATGGCTGGCCGTGACAACACAGACTTTTGGTAAGACACATGACACAACCATGTTGGCAAGAGGCGTGGGGGAAAACAAAGGGGGACACAGAACCCATGGCCTGTCTGGAGTACCAGTTGCATCGGAAACTCAAAAACCCGACAGAAGCGTTTTGAGGTTACATCACCACCGGCGCAGTAAAATTGTTGGTGCATCATGTTCGCAGCGCTTTCATTGCCAATCCATTTGATTGATGACAGACAGACGACTGCACGCAGGTGACCTTCCCTAAGGAGCAACGCCGCAGTATATGTCCAACGGTAACCATGACCATTATCAGCAACAGTGAAACAGCACATGCGCAAAGCGATGGTGTTTGCAATGGTACAACACATGGCAAGCGTGGAGCAAGCGGCTGTAAGCGCTGCTGTTCCCCCCAAGCCACAACACGTGGCAAGCAAGCCGCTGCTACTACCCCCAAGCCTGCCTGTCTGCGCCTGTGCCAGCAAAATCCTGTCTGACATATTGGGCCCTGCGAAGCCACTAAACTGGGCGTTTGGCGCCAAACCCTACCCATACAACGTTGCACCCATCCTCCTCCATCACACACCCACATCGCAGCAGACAGCCTTCCAATTTGGTGGCGCCAGCAAAGCTGCACCTCTGTTCCTGAATCCCATCAGCTCAGCTTTGCCATGACCACAGCTAATGTATGGGAGTGCAGAGGGATTGCGGCATGAAACAGGACGAGCACTGGACAAGCACCACCAACCCACTGGGGCAGATGTACCTCAGCTCCGCTCACTTTCATTCGGCTCAACTTGGTTCAGCTCAGCTCTGTCATGTCCTCCTCTGCGAAAACTGCCACAGGCTTGCGCTCGGGGACCTTAGAGCCAATGGGCCCAGGCAGGATGTTGGAGGAGGGGGCAACGCTGGAGCCTACAGCAACCACAACCTCCTCCTCTTCCTCCTCCTTCTCTATAGCCGCCACCTGTTGCTCAATCTCGACGATGGGGGCGATCGTGGCAGGGGCCTCGGCGACGATGACTGGAATGGGACTGGGGGCGGCCTCCTCGGGGGTGCCAGCGGCGGGTGGGGAAAGCTCCACACTAGTGTGGCCACCGTCCCAGGAGTCGGTGATGGTGGCGGTGGTGGTGCCAGCAGGCAGCCGCACCGTCAGATTGTCGCACTGTGGGGGTGGGCACAATGGCAGGGGGCAGGCGCATTGCATTCAGTCAATTTTTGTGTGTATGTGTATTTGTATCTCCCATGCACGAGAGGTAAGCAGAGGCAGTTGTTCAAGGGACGTGGAGAGTGAAAGGAAAGGGCACAGATGCAGGGCAGATGAGGAGCAGGCAGGGAGCTGCTGCAGTACGCAGCACAACTTGCCGCAGGGTGTGTAACAACCACGGGAGTGGCTGTGGGTTCACATAACAACAAAGCCGCACCGCGCAAACTTGAAAGTGCATGTGCTCCACCGCTGCATGACAAGGAGCACATGCGATTGCCGCTTGTCTTCATAGCCAGATCACCAGTATGAGCAAGCGTCATAGGTGGCACACAACAACCAGCTGTGTATAGCAAGCCACTGAGCTCGTGCGCCACCCACTTCCTGCCAGTGTCAAGGCGGCACGCAGCAACCGACTCAGTACGGCTAGCCACTGACCTCATGAGTCACTCACCTCCTGCCAGGAGACCCAGGGCTCGCTGCCCTTCTCAGCCTGGGTGCTGCCCTCAGCCACTGGGGCAGTGGTGCGGATGTACTTGTACTGGATGTCCACACTGTGCATGGCAGGAGTCGGAGCATTGAAGTACAGGGGGGCAGGCACACGTGTGAGTAGATGATTGGTGCTGTGGGAGGGTGTTTGAGTTCAGCCAGACAGCATGTGTGGGTTGGTTGGCTGGCGCAGATACTTCTAAGCAACATATCTTCTTCACCAGGCTGCAAGCTGTCCTGCACACCAATGATCAAGGCGGTGGATGTTACCATGCAGGTGCATGCAGCAGGCCTGGACGCTTTTCCAGGGGGGAGCTGTCTGACTGGCCTCAGGTTGACGTCAAAAAGATCTTGCAACAGTGCAAAGTGCCCCTGACACGTCGACCTTTTGCGGCGCCCTTGAATGCTCACCCCGTCGGCAGCGACAGCTGCGCGGTCCAGTTATCGCCCTCGCCCCAGGTCAGGGTGGGAGCAGCCGAGGGCGACCAGGTGCCGAGCTCCTGCAAGTTGCCCACAAGCGCCAGCGTCTCGCCGAACTCGACGTGCTTGTTGACGTTGAGCTTGACCTGCGCTTGGGCGCCGTCGGAGGCGCCGCTGGAGCGCGCAATGAGGGCACGCGGCCGCTGGCTTGCACGGCGCCCCAGCCCAGAGCCCAGGGCGGAGTGGCGGGACAGCAGCATCATGATGAACTCTGCGCTTTGCGGGCGCGGGGGTTGGATTGCAAGGAGGGAGATGGTGAGGCGGCGAGAATTGTGCACAGCTGGCGCAGCTGACCGCCTGGATTTTCTGTGATTTTTGTGTGGGGCCTTGTTTGTGCCTTGGCGAAGTTGACCAAAGCAGGCTGCACTGCCACTTGGCACTGCATGTTGCGGGCACGCTCTCTATTGAACAGCATGCTACCCTGCAATTGAACACCGTGCACCTTATGTATAAACAAATACCGCGCCTTGTGGATGAACCTGCGCATGTCAACGTTTGACTCAAAGCCTTGACAGTGTAAATACTACAACCTCAGCTGCGCATGAGCACACCAGCTCCACAGCTCCGTGAGCTGCACTGCAGTCCTGAGCTCCTGAGGTACAGCCTTGCCACTGAGGTGATGGCAGCTGTGCGGAATAGCTGCAGCTGTTTGAAATAGTCTGTCTCCACTGCAGCCCCGCCAACCATGAACGGTGCAACAAGGCTTCACAGCAAAGTATAAAGAGAAAACACATCAGAAGAAACGGTGAGAGAAATTTCTTTAACGAAAGGACTCCACCCCCAGGCGTGCGTTAAGGAAGGAAGTGGTACTGCCCCCACACCCTACCGGCAGAAACGGTGAAAGAAGAAGGCATATGCACGCCGCCACACACGGTCAGGTAGGTACATAAGAGCTCACCTGAGCTGGTTAACACAACGGAGTGCCGCCCCTTCCCAAAGCGCAATGAAGGCAAGGGGACAGCCGCAAACGCGAGCACTGCAGCCTGCACAGGTCCAACACTTTGTGATGCCCGCTGCAGCTATTCCGCGTGTCACGGCACGTCGTGGACGAGATGCCGGCAGAAGCGGCTTGCACAACTTTGGCCCGGTTGTGCACGTTGTGCAGGCCGCTCATGCAAACGTCCCTCGTCGTCCACCAGGTGCCGTGTCACTCGGAACGCAAGCGGTGGCACATGCACTAGCACTGCATTCAACGCCTGCAGCACCCTGAACCCTAAACCGTACAACCAAGTTTCAGTGGGATGACCGTCGGGCTGACGCAGGTGCCGCCGTAGCGCACGCTTCTGCTGGAAACCCATTGCAGCAGGGGTGCACTACACTACCTGCTCCAGCCCGATGTGATCCCCATGAAACTTGGCAACTCGGTGTGAACGCAGGGGGGGCGGCGGCGGCCTCCATCATCTTGTTGTTGCAGGATTTGCTGTTGCTTGGCCTGCGGCTGCTTTGTGCTTCTAGTGCTTCAGTGGCCTAGGGCGAGGATTGCTGACCGTTGCCGGCGGTTGTTGTATGCGTGAATGAGCTCAGGTCAGCTGGCCCACACAAAGAGGCCACTGACAAGCTGGTGGCATTGGTCCCAAGTCCTTGCAGCGGCAGCAGCGACGGCACTAGGTCAGTGCCACTGGCAGGGGTCAACAACACCAAGCCAACACCATGGGTGCTCACTTACCTTCCACCAACAGCTGAGCCTGCGAAGGGGTCCATGACAGATAAGTTTACGGCAACAGCATCTAGGTGGGCGGACAGGACGGGCGGGGTCGGGTACAGGGTTTACGAAAGTGTGCTAGAAAGGGTTTAGGGTTTACGACAGTGTGCTAGAAATAGGGGGCGGGTTTGTGCACTCCACATGGCTTCTAGCCCAGTGTGAGCGGCATTTAGATCAGCAGCCTGGGTTGGACAGCATGGCAGCTTCCGGTGATGCGGATGGGGTTGAGGCCCTTCGCAACAGCATGGCGGCGGTGGCTGACTGCTTTTGGCAGAACGACGGGTGCGGGGACTGGGCAAGGGGGCAGGGGTGTGGCACATGCCACCGGTGGGAGGGGCTTCGAGGTGGCGATCGCCACAGAAGTGCGGTCCTTGCGGCCACTGCATGACTGCAGCACTTGCGGAGCGGACTGACCCGCTGTGGCGATTGCCACCTCCAGGCCCGTCCATGGGATGCAGGGGTCCCGCCCTCCTTCCTGCTTGCGCAAGCCCCACAACCTTCATTCTGCCTAATTTATTGCCACTGCTGCCATGTTGTCCCTTAGGGCCTCGTCCCCAGCCGCACCAGTGACAGCTTCCACGCCGTCCAGACGAGGCCTCCAGTCAAAGTAGCTTTCGCACATTGCCAAAAGCCCGGTTGAGTGCATCTAACTGCCACCTTCGACCTTATCAAGGACAATGTCATGCACCTGATACCTGCCCACCCCGGATTGCCCGCCCAGCTGGATGCTGCTTCCTTGAGCTCATCTGGGAAGCCCCTCCATGGGCCGGGCTGTGTGTGCAAGGTACGCGCACGCACGTGAGCACACTCAGCACTGGTGTTCTGTTGTTGACCCCTGCCACCGGCGCCGAGAGCATAGTGCCACGTGGCAGCCTGCAACCCATAGCCTCACCTTATCCTCAGGTAACCTGAGCCCAACCTGAGCCGGCTGCTAAGGTTAGGCGCGTAACCTGAGCCTAACCTGAACCTAACCTAAGGTGAGGCTCAGGGACTTGCAGCTGGCAACCCAAGCGGGCGGCGGGCGCCATGCCAGCTAGCATGATGTGCATCAGGATCCTGTGTGGGGTCAAGAGACGCTAGAGACGTGCGGTGGGGCATATGCAAGATGAATTGCAAGATGCATCGCTCACATCCAGGTGAACAAGACCATGCCCGCTGAGCTGGTCTCAGCTTGCATGAGCTGAGCCGCCGATGTTACAGTGGTGGTGAAGGAGGAGGCCATACTGTTGCACTACCGCCGTCAGGCTCCCTGCAGACACACCTCACCTCATTGTGCCACCCTTGCACCCAAGCCTTTAGCACTCCACCCCCAAACCACTTTCACGCACTGCTCAGTTGTGACACTCATTGTAATCACGCTCACCTAGCTGCTGCTGCCGCGTCATCCAAAGCCTCCGCCCGGTCCAGCGCTGCCTCAAAACCCTGCCCCAAACCTCAACTCCCCTGCACGTTGCGTCAGGCTCCCCGCAACCACTACACCTCACCTAGCTGCTGCTGCCGCGTCATCCAAAGCCTCCGCCTGCGCCAGCGCTGCCTGAAATCCCTGCGCCAAACTTCAACACCCCTACTTTGCGTTAGGCTCCCCGCAACCACCACACCTCACCTAGCTGCTGCCGACCCTCCAAAGCCTTCGCCTGCTCCAGTGCTGCCTCGAACCCTCCCTTGAACAGCCGGGCGCCGGGGCTCATTGCAAAGCCCTGCTGCACAAGAGATTGAAGGCAGGACAAGTGGGAGTCGAAGGGAAGCTACCAGGAAGCTGTCGACGCTGACATCGCCCCCGATGTGTCGCAAGCTGGCGTTGGTGCTGCCGCTGCTGGAGCCCTTGGAGATCGCTGACTCAGCCCTTTGCAACTGCTGTCGCCGCTGCTGACGATGCAACTGACGGCGTAACTGACGGCGCAACTGACGGCGCAACTGACGGCGACGCCGTCCCCTGGAGAAGAGGCAGCAGCAGCAGGGTGCAGGCGAAGCCTTAGGAAGGGGGGAGGTGAGGTCTGGAGGGTTGTGCGGTACATCCTTCCCAAGCTCTCCATCGCCTCGCGTTGCTAACTCAGCACATACCAGCACATACTGTAATCTGTGACCAACCGCTGACGAATATGAAGGCATCACTACGCGCTGCGGCTGCACTAGTTTTGGTGCAGCTGCCTCCAGCTTCCTCAGCCTGGCCTTGAGCGCATCGTACTGGGCGGTGGACGCAGGGAGGCAACAACAGGAGGGCACCATGTGGGGGGGGAGTTGGGCCCGAGAGGGGGAAGGTGGAGGAAGGACGGTGAGGGCAGCATGAGTGACACATGAGGGCGCAAAGAGAACAACGACTGGAAAGTTTGGGAGCGGCAAGTCATACACGTTGAACGTCTGGAGCCTGCTAGGCAAACAGGCACAGGCGTTTGCAGGGCAGCAGGGGAAGGTTCAGGCGAGAGCATGCAAAGTAGCTTATCACCGTACTTGGTCCTTGCAGTGCTCTGTGTTGCAAAATGTGCTAGCCATGCTTGCACACGCATCTGAGCTCAGGGGCTGCCTTTGCATGGTACACAGCTCATCATGCCGCGCTAGCTCGGCGCGCAGCCGCTGCAGCTCCGCACGACCTTCTGGCGTTGTCGCTGCTGCTGCTGGTGACAAAGCGCCTGAAGCCTGGTGCCCGCCCAGCGCTCGGAGCGCAAGTTGTTTCGCCCTGCAAGGCATGCATGGCGATGGCGTGACACGCGTACACCGCTTGGAGAAGGCGCATGCACTGGACGAACGACGCACCCTGGAACCCGAAATCGACCTTCGCATGATGCTTATGGAGCGACCGTGCATCTCAGCGGCCATTCAAGCAGCACTGCGCTGCCTCTGCGTGCAGTCCCGCGTGCCGCACGTCCGTATCTGACCTCCATGGGATCTCCCGAGGCAGCTCACACCCTCGGAATTGCAGCACTAACCCTGACAAGGGTTTTTAGGTTACACATGCAGCCTAACCCCAAGTGACGCATGAAACCTCCACCCCAAGTCAATCCATGGCCTTGTTTTTGAGACTCGGGCAACCAGCTGCCGCGCAAGCTGCATGCCGCAGCTGTGTGACACAATGTGTGTGTTTCCAGCTCCGCTGGCCATGACTGGCGCAATAAGGCTTTACACCAAAGAACCAATAGGGAGAAAACACATCAGAAGAAACGGGTAAACGAAGAAGAAGGTGTATGCGTACCGCCATTCACAGTCAGGTAGGTACGAACGAGCACAAGTGGACAGGTGTTGCATACGCAACAGACCACTTCACCTGACCCTACACGGCACCTGCCCTCACTCCTGCAACTGCGCAACAGTGCAATGAAGGCCGTGGGCGTGCCTGCCACTTGCGCAATGGTGGGCACTCTGCTGCTGATCCGCTGATGCAGGCGCCCATGCATGGACGGGGCAAGGGCGGGGCAGGGCACCTGTGCAGTGCCACAGCTGGCACCTGGCAGCTGGCACCTGTGCAGTGCCACAGCTGGCACCTGGCAGCTGGCACCTGTGCAGTGCCACAGCTGGCACCTGGCAGCTGGCACCTGTGCAGTGCCACAGCTGGCACCTGGCAGCTGGCACCTGACAGCTGGCACCTGTGCAGTGCCACAGCTGTCACGTGGCAGCTGGCACCTGACAGCTGGCACCTGTGCAGTGCCACAGCTGTCACGTGGCAGCTGGCACCTGACAGCTGGCACCTGTGCAGTGCCACAGCTGTCCTCCTCCACCTTCCCACCGCAGCCCTCTGCTCCACAAACAAAAGAAGAACACACCGCCTCTCAATAGCCTCGTCTCTCATCCTGTTCCCAATGCGCGCAGGCAGCAGGGAGCGGGCTGCAAAGCCCCCACCCCACTTGATTGCTTACTCTGTGCAGGCCCGCAGCAGTGCTCAGCAGCCTGCGGGCGTGCAATGGCGCGGCATGCCCAGCCCAATGCCGAGCTCGCCTCATGCACCTCTTTGAGCAGCAGCCCTGCGCTGTCCTACACGCCGGGCATCACGCAGAACCTGCGACCAACCGCGGTTGCAATATTGCACCCTGCTAGCAGCTGGAGACAAGGCTCTGCCCCAGAAACCAAAACGCTCTACTTCTTCTCCTCTGACCCGCTGCTGCCGCTGCCGCTGCTGCTGCCACCGCTGCTGCCGCCCGACTGCCCCGCCAGCGTCTCCCCGATCTTCATTGTCGCCTGGCTCAGCGCCTGCACCTTCTGCTTCAGCACCTCAGCATCATCGCCCTCTGCTGCTTCCCGGGTCTCCTGCAGGGCCTTGTTGATCTCATCAATCACAGCC
>JAWZTI010001956.1:0-10437 GCA_039880955.1 Chlamydomonas urium | reverse complement strand
TGCAGTGACACCCCTATGCAGTGACACCCCTTTGCTTGTACTCCCCTGTGCAGTGACACCCCTGTGCAGTGACCCAACCCATCCGTCCACCCATCTGGCAGCGCACCCTGACAGAGCTGCTGTACTGCTGCAGCAGGGCCGCCAGCAGGGCGTTGGCGAGGGAGGTGCGGTCCAGCAGAGCTGTCAGCAGGCACAGGGTTTGGGGGAACAACAGGGGTTTGCAGGGAGAACGGTCAGTTGCAACTGACAGCTGCGCAGCAAGCGGTTGTGACGCAGGACAGTCAGTGGAGTGGGTTCTGAGGTGGCAAGCGCGCCATCTTGTGTGTTGCCCAACGCAAGCTGACAGCTGACTGCACAGCAGCATATTCGCTTCTTCTTTTTAATAGGTGCTTCATGGCTGGAAGCGGCCTGCAGCAGCCTGCTTGAATGTCTAGGTGATACACCCTGCGGCGTGGGTTAAGGAGACCCTCCCAGTAACGACAGCAGCCTGTGTATTGAAGGCGAGGCGACTCACCTCCAGGGCGCTCCAAGATGAACTGTCTGCCACCCTTGAGGTTCACCACCAGACCCTTGTACCTACCGACGAGGAGCAGCATAAGGTGGCGTCAGGCAAAGCAGCCAGTGGCAAGACAGCATCAAACAAGCGTGCCCCTGGGCGTGAGTTGACGCAAAATGCAGCGCCCCGAGCACAGAGGGCATGGGGATCATCCCGCCTCAGGTTGATCCCCTATCCCTGATCACTGTACCCCGGTTTTTACAGGTGGTTGCCGAGTGGGGGGCAGATAGGGCAGCCATTTCCCGTACCTTGCCTCCCAAGTGTCTGGTGCATAAACAGGATGAGCTGAGCTGAGCCGAGCTGAGCTGAGCTCTCCAGCCCACACTCCTTGTGCAGGCCTTCTCTGAGGGCCAACCACACACGGCATCGCCCTGCTCGACATACCTGCGCTCCTTGATGAGTGGGATGTCGACGCCTGCTTTCTGGATTGCTTGGATGCCCATGGGATCTGCGGTTCAGGTCAAGGCATTGAATGGGGCGCTCAAGGTCAAGGCATTGGCGAGGTGGCTCAGGTCAAGGCATTGAATGGGGCGCTGAAGGTCAAGGCATTGGCAAGGTGGTTCAGGCCAAGGCATTGAATGGGGCACTCAAGGCCAAGGCATTGAATGGGGCGCTCAAGGTCAAGGCATTGGCAAGGTGGTTCAGGCCAAGGCATTGGCAAGGTGGTTCAGGCCAAGGCATTGAATGGGGCACTCAAGGCCAAGGCATTGAATGGGGCGCTCAAGGTCAAGGCATTGGCAAGGTGGTTCAGGCCAAGGCATTGAATGGGAAGTGCGTGAGCCCTTTGGTTTGCAATCAGTGCAGGCAGCACTTATGGCATTTGCCTCGCGCTGCAGGAGTTTATCAATGTACACAGCAGGCAAACAAGCGGCTATGTTGATGCAACACACTTGTAACTGGCACGCGCGCTGTTACCCATCTCTGCACCATGTCTGAAGCGTGCCGCCTGCCAACTAGGTGGACTCACAGAGTGCCAGCACCCAGCTTCGTTGCTTAGCGGCAGCACCGCCGCTCTCTGCAGGCTGTGGCCGCTTCTCGAACACGTCGACCGTCCAGCCCTGCCCTGCCAGCAGCATGGCCACCAGGCAGCCCGCAGGGCCTGCACCTACAACAACCGCCCTGCGAGGGCTGCCAGAGCTGCTAGGTCCAGCTTCACCTGCTGCTGCTGCTGCTGCTGCTCTTGCTGCTGCTGGTGATGCCACGGGACACGGGCGGCTGGTGCTGTGTGTAGTGCAGGGGCCGCCTTTTGCCCTGCATGCATGTTGTGGTGTCAGGCACACACCAGCACATGAGGAACAGAGAGTTTGAGCTGTTTCATGCTGCCGCTGGCGTGCAGGCTCACCTGCCAGGATGATCATGGGAAGGAGTAAGAGATGAAGCGCGTCCGCTCCTGTTGCTCCATTTCGTTGCAGGCGCGGAACAATGGCTGCGCGTGGTTGATGAGAAGCGCAGGCGATGCATGGCGCGTGCTGTGGTTGATGCCTGCGGCCCTCGGGATCTCAACCCTGCGTCACCCCTGCCACACAAACTGCCAGGAGGGCCAACCAACCAGGTTTATTTCTAGACAAAGCAGCCTTTGCATGATATCTCAGGTAAAAACACAGGAAACATGGCTTTACCAGTACTAGAGGGAAGGCAAAAATGTTTCAGAGGCTTGACGCATCAAAAACAACCTACACGCTGGCGGTTGCAACCGTCAATACAATGGCAAGTCATCATAGTGTAATGGGGTAACAATATGCACACTGCAACCAGTTGTGAGATTTGCATCTCCGCCCACTGCACGCCATTAAGCTGTCTGATCAGAGGCTGCTGCAGTGCTTATATCGCCACCCGTCCTGTGACTGATGCAATATTGCATTGACTTCTGAAGATCCCGCAGGACAGGCAACACCTGCAGCAAGGAGGGGGGCCAGCATTGAGCCATCTCGGTGCCCCGTCTGCTGAACCAGGAGACTGGAGGAGGACAGTGGCAAGCACTACAAGCAACAATGAGCACAACAGACAAGGCATTCAAACAAGATACTCGCAGCGTTGATGCTGTCAACCAGTGCAGCAATCTGAAATCCTGGCTGAGGTCACTGCCGATCTCGTGTGCAGCGTCAGGAGCACAGTTGCCGTTACACAGGGGCGGTACCCATGCCTCCCAGCCTGCTGCCTTTGAAGGGCGGGGACGGGGCCTTGTTGTGTAAACCAGCTGAGCCCTTCAGGAGTAGAAATACTGCGCCCAATTGCAGTAGCTGTGCAACCCAGAGCGTGTGGCTTCACCCGCTGGGGCCTGGTCGGCAAGTCTGCTGTAGGTGGCGCTCAAATTTGGCCACGATATTGGAAATGCAGTTGGAAATGGTGTGCGAGTCTGGCAGCCCTAGCCTTGCTGCAAGTCAGTGCTTATCGTGTCCATTGTCAGTCGATCCTGCAGCCTGTAAGGGGCTGCAGGCTGCCATGGCAATAGCTGGCCACCGCTGCATGGCCCACATGGTTCTCTGCAGACCCGTACTGCCAACCAGCAACCAAGCTCCATGCACAGTGTGATCTGCAGTGCACATGGTGCACGCAGACCGGTGTGCAGCTTCTGAGCTGTGCGCCGTGCACAGAATGCCTAGCTGCCCTTCATGTTCGCCACGTCCCAAAACAGTGTGAGGAGTGAGGTGTGAACCAAGGGCCGTGTGCAGCACGATACCAATACCCTGGCGGAGCACAGCAAGCGTGTGTGACCGAGGTCTCCGAGATATTGGACTGCTGGCCCAGCGCAGCTTACCCGTCCATCACAAAAGTCAGGAGGGCAAATGGCGACCTCCTTCAGGACTACCAGCCTGAGGCGCCTATCCAGCGTCAGGAGCACGCGCACGAACTCCGGCTTCAAGCCCGGCTTCGATTTGGTGCTCGAGGCTGCACATGCCTACCCCAAAGAGATCGCAGTGAGGAGCTTCTATGATGCAAACGAGCACACGTATGAGGAGCTGGAGCAGGATGCGCTGGGTTTAGCGGCGTACCTGCAGTCGCTGGGCGCAGGCGTGGGCAGCAGGGTGGCTTTGGCCTTCGACCGCAGCTATGACCTGATGGTCGCCCTGCTTGGCATCTGGCTGTCTGGAGCCGCGTACGTCGCGCTGGACGCCAACTATCCAGGTGCGAAGCGATGCCTCGCTCGTTCTGGTTGCAGATTCTTCAGGCGCAGGCAGACATGTACATGTGCATGACTGACACTGCCCGCATGTCATGCCCTCAGAGGAGCGCATCCTGTGTGTCCTGGAGGATTCTGAGGCCAACATCGTGGTTACCACGCCGCCCAGCAAGCACATGGTGCCTGCCGGCTACCAGGGCAAGGTCATCAACCTTGACCCTAACGGCGACCTGATCAAGGACCCGGATGAGGATGACCTGCTGGACTACCGCAGGCCCAAGGTCACCGCGGACACGCTGGCGTCAGTGTGGTACACCTCTGGTACCACGGGCAAGCCCAAGGTGCGTCAGGCTTTGCGTGCATGTACTGTGCTGTACACCAATGCCAATCATCGCCACAAGTAACAACGACGTGCGCTCAACCTGTCTGCCGCGCAGGGTGTGCTGATTGACCACGGTGCCTTTGCGCAAGCCCTGCGCAACATCCCTGCATACGAAGGGTTTGGCCCTGGCTGCTGCTTCGGCCAGGTCAGCAGCCCTTCCTACCCAGGTGAGTGCTGTCAAATCAAGCGCCTTGCGCGCTTGCAGCAAGCCCTTGACCACCCGCACAGGGCGTTTGATGTTGTTTGCGCTTGGCCACCCTGATTGCGCAGGTCACGTGAACGACATCTGGATGCCGCTGACCAAGGGTGCTACGGTGGCGGTCATTCCCAAGGAGATCCTGCTGGACCCGCCTGCTTTCAGCGCATGCCTGGCCAAGCTCAAGATCAACGCTGCGATCTTGACGCCCAAGATTCTGGAGATGTACGCCGACATCGCGCCTCACGTGCTGTCTGTGCTAAAGCTCATCCAGTTTGCAGGCGAGCGCATGCGCCTGGACGCAGCGCTCAAGCTGGCGCGCTCCCTGCCTGCCGGCACGCTGCTGCAGCACCTGTACGGCTGCACCGAGCACTGCACCATTGTGTCGTGCCTGGAGATCGAGGCCAGCAAGGATGCCGCAGACACGCTGGACCAGCAAACGTCCGAGTTCAAGCGCCTGCCTGTCGGGCAGCCGCGTCAAGATGTCAAGATCTACATCCTGGACCCTGAGACCTTGGCTGAGAAGCCCGCGGTGCGCAGCGGCGCACAATGCGCAGACATGTACCGCACCTGAAGCTTTGTAATGCATGGGCACTGCGCAGACAGCAGCTTTTAGGCATTAGGGTTTCACTTTCGTCTCACCCTGATGACCCTGATGTGTGTCTGCAGGGCGAGGTGGGCGAGGTGTACCTGTGCAGCCGCCAGCTGGCACTGGGCTACAACAAGAACACCAAGGCCACTGACGAGAAGTTCAAGACGCTGCCGGCCACAGGCGAGCGCATATACCGCACCGGCGACCTTGGACGGTGGGCACCCTTCGACCTGGGCCTGGACATCCTGGGCCGTGCTGGTGATGATGGCATGGTCAAGGTACGCTGGCAGCACGATGACGTGGGGCCGTGCTGGCTGCTGCTTCAGAAAGAAAGAAAGAAATAGATACGCCCTGAGGATGAAGAAAGAGATACGCCCTGAGGGGCCATACTGGCTTTGCTTCACTGCCTGCGATGTTTCACGTTCACAGCATAGCTCATGGACTTGGGTTAGTGCCAGGAAGGCGCCTGATGCGAGTGTTCACCTGTGCGCTTTGACTGCAGGTCAACGGCTTCCGTATTGAGCTGGGTGAGCTGGAAACTGCCGCTGTCAACGCCAAGGACCTGGGCGTTCAGACTGCCGCCGCCACGCTGTGGAACGGCCAGCTTGTACTTTACGTCACGCCAGATGTGGACACTGACGCTGTCAAGGACAGGCTTAAGTCCACGCTCGCACACTACATGGTGGGTGGCGGGGGCGCAACAGCCGCCTGGGCAACGTGCACATCTGCCCAGCTGTCATCTTTTCGCACTTTCCGCGACAATATCTGCAGCCACTGCAGACGCCATGATTGCGCTGAAAGCGATGATGCCTGAGCTGCCGTTTGTCTGTGCTGATTGCACCCGCAGGTGCCTGCGTTCGTGGAGTCGCTGCCCTTCCTGCCCCTGACCGTTGCGGGCAAGGTTGACCGGAAGGCGCTGCCTGAGCCCAAGGCAGCCATCAAGAAGGCCGTCACCCGCAGCGTCAGCATCAAGTCGGTCAAGAAGGCGGGCGCCTCTGCGCCTCCCACCCCCACAGAGGAGCTGATTATGGACCTGATGGCAGAGGTGCTGGGCATCCCTGTTGCTGGCCTGACCCCCCTGTCGTCCTTTGCAGGCCTGGGTGGCCACTCGCTGAAGGGCATGGCGCTGCTGAGCAAGCTGCGTGATGAGGCCAACTGCCCGCAGCTGCAGCTTGTTGACCTGACGGAGGACGACTGCCCCAAGTACGTGGGAGCAGGGTTGAACCGCAGCACACGGAAGGGCTGGCAGAGAAACAGTGGCAGCGCATGTGTTGCAGGTTCAGCGTGCTAGTGTGTAGCATGTTTACGACTTACAAGGCCCCTTGGCTGATGGCTGCAGGCACCTGGCTGAGGCGATTGAGAAGTACAAGGCTGAGGCTGGCGGCGCCCTGCCCAAGGAGGTGCAGCGCATGGCCACTGGCCAGGCTGACCAGACGCCTGTCTGGGTACTGCACGGCGGCGTGGGCCGCCCTCACGTTGGCATCAACGTCGGCAAGCACATGAAGAACCGTCCACTGTACACCATTGAGCTCTCTGAGGCTGCTGCTGCGGCCAGCGCCACCCACCCTGTGCACCCCACTGACGGCCTGGTGGGCTACTACATCAACCTCATCAAGGCTGTGCAGCCAAAGGGCCCCTACATCGTTGCCGGCAACCGCCTGGCATATGCCCTGGCGTACGCTATGGAGCAGCAGGGTGACGAGCTGCAGCGCCTGATCATCCTGGACGACAACCACCTGTGGTTCGACCGTGCCGTTGTGGATGCTGGTAAGCACTGTTGGGCCAAGTGGCAGCTCGCAGTCCACTGATGAGCCAGCAAGTAGGCAGGCGGCAGTTCGCAGTCCGCAGGCCAGGCAGCCGCAGCCTTGGTTCAGTTGCCTTTGCCTTGAAAAGTGGTCAACGCTAAGCGGTGCGGCCTGCCTGGCTTGTGCTACAGGTGTGACCAACCGTGAGCAGCGTGGCGCCATCGGCATGATCAAGCTGGCGGTGCTGGACCGCGTGTTTGCGGGCAAGCCCGACCGCATCAAGGAGGAGCTGGATCGCTACGAGAGCGAGCTGAATGCGCACGTCGCCGCTGGTGGCAACCCTTCAGACAAGATGGCGGCCGAGGTCGGCCGCTGGTACGGCGAGGAAGAAGGCTCGCTGTGGTCCCTGGGCCTGCGCGTGCTGATGCCGCTGCTGCTGAACGTGGTGAGTGTACTGCTTCTCCTCGCAACGTAGCGTGGCGTGCTGCAATGCACATGTGCAGGGCGTTTCTTATTACTGCTGGGGAGTGCGCACAGCCACACAGCTTGCATGCCACTACGTAGATTGGTAGACATGTAGCGCATCTTAAAGCCCATAGGGCGCGGCAAGGGTACAAAAGTGCCCGACTGGTTCATCAAAAGCATGAGCAGAATCAGTGAAAGTGTGTTCTCAGAAAGCCTTAAGTTCTGATGGATGCTGACCTGCTTGCAAACGCTCGCAGGAGCGACCCTGCGCCCGCCTGGGCAAGGACGTGATCAAGGCGCCCATCACCCTTGTCAAGGCAAAGAACTCATGGAGCCGCACCCGCATCCAGGAACTGTATGACCCTGAAGGCGTTGCCGACTACAGCTGGAGCCACTTCACCAGCTGGGGCCCCGTGGGCGTGTTTGTTGTGGATGGTGCCCACTACAGTTTGGGTCACGACGAGGCCGGCGCGCCCAAGCTGGCCAAGCTGTTCGACTGCCTGTGATATTGTTGGCATGCTTGAGTGAAGGATCGATAGGATTGAAAGATTGCCTGGGACATGCAGTCAATTTTACATGGGATTGTCGATTGACCAGGAGTATGTGCCAGGTGATTGTCGTGTGGAATAGCACCTGCGCCTATAGAGCCAGCAAGGCTGCAAAGGCCTGCTGTGCCCGGGGAAATCATTATCATGGAACGTGGCTCAAAGAGCGCTTCACCAGCTGTGACCGTCAAAATTGCATGCATGTAAACTGTTCGAACTATGTGCAACAGACAACGTCTGTTCAACAAACACGGACATGAACACAGACATGCTGAGTGCCTACATGGGCCGCCTGGCCTGGCAGAGGGGTGTGCGGAAACTGGGTAATTCTGCCGAGGGCCGTTTAATGGCAGCTCCTGCAGCTTGCTTGGGGAAGCACACTGGGTGTGGTCACCAGGTGCTTACTTGGTGGAAGACTTCTTGTCCAACACATCCTCTGGCCGCAGCCTGGTGCGGCGCCCAGGCTGTGAAGGAGGACTGGAGTTGGTCTGGCTGCTGTCTGGCTGCTGCAGCGCCGCTGGGTCGATGCCTCGAACCTCCTCCTGACAACAGGCAGACGTGTCAGGGTGACATGTCCATGTCCGTTGGCCAATTGCATGCAGCAGTAGGGGTTCCACTAGCATGACGGCCACCCATTTTCACCTACCATGCTGTCCAGGCCTCTGCCAACAATCATGGCTCCTGCAACTGTTGCAGCCAGCATGCCTCCCATGACAGCGCCTGCCTGGCCCGCCGTCACCCAGAAAGCTTCGCCGGCCTCGACTGGCATGTTGTTGGCTGGCTGTTAAACGGAAGTATGCACATTGTGGGGCTTGCGTGCAACAAGCTTTTGGTGCGAAATGTGTGGAGGGACGTGTGGGATTCGATGCGTTGGCTTGCCAGCGCAGCTGGGAGCGCTGCTCTGGCAGCTGGCACAGCGCTCTTCGCTTGTGTGAACACTTCTCTGCAAGCTGGTGCTCCCAACTGCAACTGAGAATCCCACGTTTTTCCAGCAAATGACGTCGTGAAGCTAGGCGCCAACCCCCAGGCAACCCAGATAGCAGCAGCAGCATCTGAACTGGGCCGAGTCGGCAGAGATGGTGAAGGAGGAGGTGAATGACAGGCAAGTTTTGCGCCAGGGCGTGACCGGGGTGCAGCACGAGGCGTGCCGCCGCGCCTGCACACTGCGCGGAGGCAGCTGGGAGCACAAAGCACCTGTTGGGCGCATCGGCTGTTGCAGCCCTGGCACAGGAGCCCCCGTGCGCCGTGCTGCTCGTCAGCAGCACATTTTCCCAACCCCCTGTTACTGCTGGGTCGCATGCCTACCTGCCAGCCCCACCTGCTTTCTGCATGCAGCTATGGCGTCGTCTACTTCATCTTTGTGCTGCTGGGCACGGGCACGCTGCTGCCGCTCAATGTGTTTCTCACAGAAAAGGAGTTTTACGATGTGCGGTTCCAAGTCAAACCGTACAACGCATTTGTTGCGGACAACTTCATGAGCCTCTTCTGCATGGTCTTCAATACACTGTGAGTGGCACTTGCGGGGTGCTGGTGGCAGAGCGGCCAGGAGATGGGCAGGCAGCTCAGTGCCGTGCGCTGCAGGGGCGGCGATGATGATGGCCTAGTGGGCTTGGTCTCCTGCTTGTGATGCTGAAGTGCTGATTGAGCATGACAGAACATTTAGTTGGGGTGATAGGCAGGTCCGAATGGGGGCACTGCTCAGCCTTGAATGCAGGGGTGTCACGCGGTGGGGTTGGACCCGCCTCCAACCCAACAACGCGCTGTTTGTTACAGTTGTTTGGGTGGTGCGAGGGCGCATACAAGTTCTGCCAAAAAGGGTCAGGATTCACATGTTCAACAATGCCTGTCGGGGCGGTCAGGCTGTAACCAACACCTTTGCACTTGTGTGTTGATCATAGGAACCTCATTACGCTTGGCCTGCTCATTAAGTTCCAGAAGCACATGTCGCTGAGGGTGCTGGTGCTGCAGCCGCTGGTCATCACCACCATCATGCTCGCATCCACAGCCGCGCTGGTGAGAGGTGGTGGTGTGTTTTGCAGTCCTGGGGGGCACCTCAACAAGTTCCGGAAGCACATGTCACTGAGGGTGCCGGTGCTGCAGTCAGACCCATCACGTTGCTGCCGCTGCTGCTGCCTGCCGTCACCGCTGTTGCTGCCACCACAGTCATACAGGATATGCTGGTGTCACGGCTGGCAGCCCCTCATGTCACGTTGCTGCTGCTCCACTGCTTTAACCGCGTTGTGTGAGTGCAGGCCCTTCGAGTCGACATACCTGGCGAACTGATGGCCAACTACACGCTTCCATCAATCGGCCTAATGGTACGTCCTGCTTTGGAAGGGTTTCCTGAATCCACGCCTCAGGGCGCATCTCTTTCTTTTTTCCTTTCGACGTCCTGCCTTGCACTCCCACCCACTCTCACAAGAGGAGTGCACCCGCTCTCAATGTGGCGCACAAACCTTGCAGATGTGGCGGCTGTTATGCGCCTGCCAGGGCTGAAGATGCGCGTTATTGCAGCGGCATGTGTGCGGAGTGCAAGTGTCTGGCCCAATCCCTGCTGCCAACCTGCGCTGCCATGCCAACTTGCGCTGCCACGCTGCCATGCCAACCTGCGCTGCCATGCCAACCTGCGCTGCCATGCCAATCAGCGCTGCCACACCCTTACCGTGTGTTGCCCCTGGCGCAGGGTGTGTGCACGGCGCTACTGCAGGGGGGTGTGATGCAGCTGGCCAGCATCTTCTCTCCCGTGCACATCAGGGTGAGCAGGGTGCAGGTTAGGATGAGCAGGGTTTAGGTAAGGGTGAATCAGGTGTGCAGGTTATGATGACCAGGGTGCAG
>JAWZTI010001954.1:0-10440 GCA_039880955.1 Chlamydomonas urium | reverse complement strand
CCGCCGCCGCACTGCTGCCGCTCGCGCTGCTGCCGATGTTGCTGCTTCCTGTGTGGCTGCTGCTGCTGCCGTCGGTCCTGCTGCCTGCGCGGCTAATGTCAGCGCTGCTGCCGCCGCCCCTGCTGCTGCTGCTGCCGCTGCCCAAGGCGGGCCGGCGGCCGAAGCCGCGCTGCTGCGCATCGGCTGTCATTGCCATCAGCGCGTGCAACATCTTACACACCTGCAGCAGCGGCGTGGAAGCACCCACGCGGGTGGCGGCGCAGCGCAGCAGCCGCGCCATGAAGTCGGCATTGCGTAGGCGCAGCGACGCGGCGGCGGCGGCGACGGCGGCCAGGTGTGCGTGTGTCATCGCCGGCAGTACGTCCCAGGCGGCACCCATGACCTCGCTCGCAAACTCGCGCATGCCTCGCCGCCAGCGCGCCTCTCCTCCGTCCCGCCACGCCTTCCCCTCCCCTTGCCTCGCCTCAGCTAAATCGTCCCTGAACACGCTCCCCAGCGTCCCCGCCTCTGTCCCCGCCGCCATCGCCGCTTGCCTTGCACCAGCTGCGCCACCCCTGAAGGCACTCCCCGCCGGCCGCGATCCCGCTGCCGCTGTTGCCGCTGCCGTTACTGCTGGACCGTCCCGTTGTTGGTACAGTGCCAGCGGCTTAGGTAGTACCGGGCGCTGCAGGCGAGACACGGGACACGTGCTCAGGCCGCTCGCTGTCAGCGTGGCTGCCGCTGCTGTTGGTGCTGCTGCTGCAGTTTCAGGCGCAGTCTCAGGTGCTGGTGCAGGTGTAGGTGCTGCTGCTGCTTCAGCTACTGACAACACACTGCACGCAACGTTTGTGGGAACATGACTGCCTGCTTGTGACGGTACAGCACCGGCATCAAGCGTAGTGCTGCGCCAGGGGTGCAGCTTCTTGGCGGCTTGCGCAGGCCACAGCACCCGCACTGGCTGCTGAGTCGACAGGTGCAACCGCAGGCCGCCTGCACAGGGGTTGAACCAGAGGAGGCAGCACAACGAGGTTTAGGGGTGGATTAGGAAAGGTAGGCTTCTTACTTATGGGAGTGGAACAGACAGGTAAGGTAGCACAATGAGTGACGGGGGTGGAGCATTGATTGAGGTAGGGTTCTTAGTTATGGGAGCGGAACAGACAGGCAAGTTAGCGCAATGAGCGCCAGGGGTGGACCGGGTAGGGTACCTCAATAAAGCATAGGAAAAGAGCTGCGAAGAGGAACGGTCAGCGTCAGGAGAGCCACATGGCCACTTCAAACCTGCATAACATTCACCCTAAACCCCAGACCCCGCTTCAATCCTGAGGCATTCGCACCTGCTGAGGACGCCCTGGGCGCTGTAGCGACCGCCGACCTGCTGCGCCGGGCGCCCTGCCTGGCGGCGGAGCAAATGAGCAGCGCCAACTCTGATGGGGAGAACTCATGCAGCCTCAGCGCCGCCTGTGGAGGTGAGCAAAGAGCGAGGGGCAGATGCATCAGACATGATGTATTATGTTGCATGATTCATGAACCAGTGAGTGAGCAATGGCAGATGCGTAGAGAGCAAGCTCATGCGCAGCTGCAGTGCAACCATTGCAGGTGAGCGAGAGCGGAGGGCAGGCGTGTGGGCAATCAAGCGCAAGACCAGCAGCAGCGAGCCTGGATAGCCTTCCTGAGTGGCCTTCCTGTCCTTTGCGTCACTTGCACCTGCTGCTGAACCGTGGCCGTCGGGTCAGGGCGATGGTGACGCGTCGCAGACATTGCCCACAGCAGGCCCTTGATCACAAGCTAAGCATGCATAACACACGTGGCCTAAAAAGGCCACTTAGCTGGAGTAACCTTCCGTTCCTTTCTGTTGGTCGCACCTGTTGCTGTAGCATTGCCGTCAGGTCAGGGCGGTGGTGCCGCATCGCCGACACTGCCCACAGCAGGCTGGCGAGCTCGGGCGCCCGCAGCGTGCCGGATGGAAGCTGCCTGGTAGCTGCCTCCATCAGAGCGTCGAACAGGCGATGCTCCGCTCGGCGCACCGCTGCGGCGCCGCCAATCTGCTGCCTGGCAGGGCGTTGGCTATTCGGTCCCAGCTGCGCAGTTGGGATTGTGGTTGGTGTCGAATACGTGACCTTGGTCGCCGCACCCCCTGCCCTGATCACCAGGCCAGTGCAGCATGCCTGCCCCACATCCTCAGCCCCCGGTCGTAGCCCTGCCCTGACCCCTGCTGCACCTGCTAGGTCTGTGCAGCACAGCTGGGCCCCTAACCCAGCCGCTGAAGCTCCAGTGCAGCATGGACGACCCAGGGCTCCAATCGCTGCTGTCCTGCCACCTGCCTCGTCCTGGCATCTGCTGCACAGCAGGGATGCCAAGCGCAAATATGATACCCGGCCCACGGCCAAGTCGTTGCCCCGCTGACCTACAACGTCAGCCGCTGCCGCTGCCGCCGCCGCCTCAGCGGCGGGGCAATGATCCGCGGTGTGGCAAGCAGCCCCTGCCGCCGCCGCCTCCCTGCCTTCGGTGCACGTCTTGCCTGCCAAGCGGAAACCTGATGCATTGCCCACTGCAAACCCGTTGCCTCGCCGCTGACCCACAGCGTCAGCCCCTGCCACATCCTCCCCGCCCCTACTGCACAGCCGCCCCCATGCCAGAGCCACAGCCAGCGACACCACGTCCTGAGTGCTGAAGGACGCCAGGGAGCGGTACGCGTGGGCCAGCAGTGCCACCCGTAAGCTGCCCAGAAGCTGTTGCCCCGACTGCGGCACCATCGCCGCTGCCGCTGCTGCTCGCGCTGCTGTCGGCACTGCCGTTGCTGCCGCTGACACGTCGGGCGCAAAAACCGACAGCGCCCACAGCGTGTTGCAGATGCCCTGGGGTGTGAAGCTGCCCAGCTGGCGCCAGCCTTCCTGCACAAGCCCCATCACCGCCTGCGCCAGCGGCTGCTGTTGCAGGGCTGCAACGCCAGCGGTAACACCGCCCAGCTGGCGCTGCAGCTGCCGCAGCTTCGCCAGGCCGTACAGCATGCTGCACACCTCCTGGGCCTTGAAGTGGCCTGACACCAAGTGTGGATGAGCTGCCGACAGCAGCCCCTGCATGCAGCGTTCGCACGCTGCCATCAGAGCATCAGAGCTGCTGTCACGAGTTTGTGTGGGATCCATGTGTGAGCGCCGTTGCTCTGGTGGTGAAGGTTGGCATGGGGTTGTTGTGGCGATGTCTCTGTGGCTAAAGGACATTGGTAGTGCGTTGGAAGCTGGCTTGGGAGCAGAAGCAGAGTGCAGGTGGGAGTGGTTGGAAGCCTGGGAGGCTTGGTCGTGTTTTGAGGGTGATGAGGGTGCATTGGAGAGAAGGGCGGTGAGCGAGGATGAGCACACAGCCACAGGCAGCAGCACTGACAGTGACCAGGTGATGTTGGCCAGGTGCTGGGGCAGGAAGTCGGGCAGCAGCTGCCCGCAAGCTACCAGGGAATCCAGCAGGAACCCTGGCAGCTCAGCGGCCAGCTCAGCAGGCAGGCCCTGACTCCCAGTCTCAAGCATGGGAGGCCTAAAGCCTCCAGACCATGGCCCTGCCCCTGCAACCCCTGCCCCTGCACCCGCCGAAAGCCACGGCCCTGTCCTTCCCGCTGATAGATGGCCCCATGCCTGCCCCTGCCCAACAGCCTGCCCCTGCCCCTGTCCGTGCCCCTGCCCCTGCACAACCAACGCAAGCGCGTATAGCACGTTGGACAGCTCCTGCGGCTGCAGCCGCCGCTGACGCAGCGCCAGCCGCAGCACACGCAGCAGGCGCAGCAGCAGCGGGCTGCCTGCAGCAAGCACTCCCGTCTTGGCACCTCCCCAGAGGCTGGCGGTGAGCTGTCGGGGGGCCATGTCGGGGAGCAGGCGTGCCACCTCAGCGGCCAGGACCTGCAGCTGCTGCCTTCGCCGATGCAACGCTGGCTCCTCCACTGCCCCGGCTGCGGCCGTCGTCGTAGCTGCCGCAGCCGCGGACGTCTTCGTCGTTGCCGCCCTTTCCGCTGCTGCTGCCGCTGCTGCTGCTCCAGGCGCACCCCCTGCTGCCGCTGCAGCTGCTGCTGCCGCTGCCCCGCGCGGCGTCCTTGCCGTAGTGATATTGTCCGCAGCGTCAGCAGCAGGTGCTGCAGCACGGGTCGCCCTTGATGTAACCCCTTCGCCCCCTGTTGCTGGCGTCACCGCTGAAAGCCGTTGCTCTTGCGCCCGCGCCATGCTGCGCCTAGCACAAACTTGATTGTCGTCATCGCCACCGACGCCGACCCCAGCGCTGCTGCCGCCAACGCCACCGCTCCTGCCCCTGCTGCCAGCTGTACTGAATGCAGGCGCGTCCACTATTCTTGCCATAACTGCAGACGACTGTAGCCCTGAGCCGTTAGTGTGCAATGCGGCCTTCTGCCATGAACCAGCCGCTTGGGGGCTGACACTGGGTCGAAGCTTGGCGGCCACCGACATTGCTGCTGCGGCATGGATGTGGTTGAAGAGGTCTGTGTCTCTGTACCGCAGCACGACACCAACCAGCTGCTCCAGGCCGGTGCATGCCTGGATGGATGTGCAGGGAGAGGGAGGAAATTGTGCAAGCGGAGTGAGGACACAGCGGTGGCAGCTGTGCAACAAAACAAAAGTGAAGTGGCTGGAAGAAAGTGAGAGCAGGCGGAGTGGAGTGTTGGGCAAACCAAAGGGCTGCGCCCCTGGGGCTGCGCACCAGAGCTCTGTAGATGTGTCGGCACAAAAGTGCCACACAGTGATGCTGCTCACCTGAATAAGGCTTGTGACATGGTGCGGGGATGAAGCCACAAAGCGGCTGGAGTGCCCGCTCCTGTGCTGCTGTCCGGCGACGTCTAGCGCCTGCTGTGTATTGTCGAGCTGTCGATGCTGCGGGTTGCTAGGCTGACTCAGGAGCTGATTGAATTGGTCAGCCTGCTGCTGCTCCTGGACCTGCATGCCTTTGGGCCGCGGTCGCTGCTGATCCTGGCCCTGCACCCCCTCACGCCTTTGCCGCTGCCGCTGCTGGCGCTGCTGGTGCTGCCTACCCACCTTCTCAGGCTGCTTCTGCTGGTGCCTCTGCAACCCCTCAGGCTGCTGCAAGTGCTGCCTCTCCATCCAGTCGCACTGCTGTTCCTGCTGCTGCTGTTGCTGCTGCCTCTGCACCCCGTCAGCTTCCAGTCGTTGTTGCTGTGGCAAAGATATGACCCCCGCTTTCTGCCTCTGGCCTGCATGTGACCTGTGCGGCAGGTCAGAGCTGACATGATCACGGCCTAGCTGCCTGCATGGCTCACAGCAGCGGTCTTCTTGTTGTGTGATGTAAACATGGGTGGCATCACCAGCACCACTGCCAGCAGCAACAGCAGCCGAAATCGGCGCCTGTGGCATGGATGCCTGCAGCAGCTGGGATCGGCACCTGCTGCTGCATGGCTTGTCATGCAGCCATGCGCTGCCTGCAGTCATGCCCTGCAGCTGCATGGGCAGCACGCTATGCAGGGACAGGCCGCTGACCTCCAGCGCTCCAGGCAACGTTGCGAGACTTGCAACAGCATGAGCGTGCGCTGTTGGAGGTCCTGCTGCTGCCGAAGCTGCAGGAGGCCGATGTGGTGGCTGCACGCCACGTGAAGCCATGGGCGCGTCGAATTTGACTGTGTACTAAGGTGGATAATTGGCGGCGCATCGTGCGCAAACGCACCCTGGACAGAACCAGGTTAGTGGGCCTTTAGACGCGGGAAGGTGCGGGCTTGTCCCTCGGAGCCACACCACCAAATTCCCGCTTACTCTAACGCTGCTGCAATTCAGTGCCTGGCAATGATACAGTGCTGTCATGCATCGCAAACACCGCAGTTGGGCCTTGCTGTTGCATCAAGAGCCTGCAGTCCAAGGCAACACACCTGTGCAACCGTTGCACCACTTGCAAGGGCTCCCCCACATCTTGGCAAGCCAGCCCAGTCAGTAAAATGCTAGCTGCGCACACTGTGAGAGCATCCCAGCAGAAGTTTAGGCGAGCCTTGGAATCAGTCTGACTCACTTGCTGCTACCCACTTCCCTTCTCTTGGCGCCCCCTCGGGGGCGCTGCACGGCACGATGATGCAAGCAGGAGCCACTTGCTCTGTGACCCCGCGAATGGCTGGCTGTTGCAATCTGAGGGCCGAAAAAATCAAAGCGTGGCCGCGTAGGTTCACAAACGAGGGCGCCCTCCCTCCCATAAATGCGCCCAGTGCCCACGTCAAGCACGTTGTATCCCTTCAGGCACCCTCTGCGTCCTCCCTGCCACCCGGTGAGTGAGGCTGCACTCCGTGTGCGCTTCTGCAGCGACACCTGGAGTGCGAAGCGCGCATCAGGCCGACCAGCCACCGCGAACCACTCTGGCAGCACGCACAGCGAAAGCCACGGCAAGGCCAGCACGGGTCTGCGCAGCACCAGCTGCGGCAGCAGCAGACACCTTCTGGCATAGCCCTAGGTTCCCGCAGCACCCACCCTGCCCCGCCTTACCTGGTCCCTTCTTGCACCTTCTCACCTCCTCGCCTGCTTGTCTCCTTGCTGTCCATTCCCCTCAGGCCCTTCCTCCCCTTCAACATGGCGCTCACCATGAAGGCCCTGCTTGCGCTGCGCCCAGTGATCAAGAGCCGCCGGCACACAGTCAGCGTGCAGGCAAGTTGCAACATCTTCCCATAACCATTGGAAATGGTCTGGCTGGATCTATGTGTACGATCCCCACAGGGTGTGTGAGGAGCAGCCACGCCCCCGGCTTGCAGCACACTTTGCTGCGTGCATTGCAGCAGCGAGCGTAGCCCTTGTCGGAGCCGCACCGCACACCTCCACCTACCCTCCTGGCCTGAAGGGAAGCGTGCCTGGTCTCAGAAAGACACCCCTGCCCTTAAGAAAGCTTTGTACATTGGCAGCAACTTCTCAGAGAGACAGTACCGCCTGGATGCACGCGACATGGACAATGTTAATTTGCTTAGGTATAACGCCGCACTTCCCTCCTACTGTACTGCCATCACGCAGGCCAGGCAGGTCGCGGGCCCTGCCGTGGCGCGCCCCGCCATCGCAACTGTGAGCGGCGGCAGCACCATCGGCTCCTCGACCACGGAATCGCGACGCGTGGCTGACGTGCAGGCATGTGAGTGGCAAGAGGGGGAAGGCTCGCAAAGTTGGCCAGGCCTGTGCAGCTTGTAGGCCTTGTAGGCTTGGCCAGTAAATGGTTGCAAAGCTTGCTTCAGTCCTCCTTTGCCTGACAGCTCTGCTGCAACAACCCACCCTGATGCAGAGGAAGCCTGCGTCTGGCCATATGCGCCCCCATGGCGCCCTCAGCGCCCAGCTATACTCCTGACTGTGTGGTCCTCCTCCTGCTGCCCTTGCGGCCCTTCCCTTCTCCCCAGACCTGGAGTCCCTGCCCGGCTGCGGCCCCTCCAGCGGCCCCTTCAAGGGCGTGTGGGACCCCCTGAACCTGTCCGCCACCGCCACCCTATCCGATGTGCGCCGCTGGCGTGAGTCTGAGATCACCCACGGCCGTGTGGCCATGCTTGCCGCTCTGGGCTTCATCGTTGGTGAGCAGCTGGAGGACTTCCCTGCCTTTTTCAACTTTGACGGCCACATCACCGGCCAGGTAGATTGCTGTACATGAGTGCACTGTGCACTGTGCACGTGCTTGGCTGCTGGTGAAGCTGCACATCGCGTGCATTGATTTCCTACCCTCTAAATACAGCCACGCTGTGTAGAGATGCGGGTTGTCCTAGGTGGTATGCAGCAGCAACAGCAGCACTGCCTAGACCTGCGCTCAAGGAACATCACTCTGCATGTGGCTGACCTGCTGTCTCCCTTTCCACCATTCACACAGGCCATCCACCAGTTTGACCAGGTGCAGCAGGGCTTCTGGGAGCCCCTGCTGATCGCCATCGGCCTGGCTGAGTCCTACCGCGTCAACGTCGGCTGGGCCACCCCCACCGGCACCGGCTTCAACGCCCTGAAGGACGACTATGAGATGGGCAACCTGTACTTTGACCCCCTGGGCCTGAAGCCCGAGGACCCTACTGAGCTGCAAATCCTGCAAACCAAGGAGCTGAACAACGGCCGCCTGGCCATGATCGCCATCAGCCTGTTCACCCTGCAGGAGCTGTTTGAGCCCGGCGTTGAGATCTTTGAGCACTGGTTCTACGACATTGAGCGCGAGGTGGTGCTGGAGCTGGACGACATTGAACGTGACCTGGGCCTGCCCCTGACCCCCGTGCCCCAGCTGCCTGTGAAGTAGATGGCGCTGGCCAGTGGTGCTTCAACAACTGCACGCATGCGCCCGACAGCAATGGCGGCTGCGCGCAGCTGCCCTATCATCCCCTTCACCCAACAGTTGCCCTGACCCCCGAGTCCCAGTACCTGAAGTGAAAGGCTCGATGTCCTTGATCAGCCTGGCTGTGAGCGGCTGCTGTTGGTGTCCTGTACCCCTGTGCCCTTGCTGCTGGAGAGCTTCTTACTTCTTGTATGCACGGGGTTGCATATGTCTGCATTGCTGAGGTCCAGTAATTGCGTTGGATGTTCGACAGGTGTGTTGACATGAGGTCAAGGTGTGCCTGGGCCCTGCCTCTTTAAGCCCCGCCATCCACAGTCTTTCACGAGGTACAAATCACACTTTGCCCCAGTACTGGTGGTCCTTTGCAAGTGCACACCAATCCCCCTGCACGCTGACACTGGTACCTGTACAGTCACAGGCACCTGTGACAGCAATGTTCAGCTGCAAAGTGTGGACCGGAGAGCTGCGAGAGTCTGCTGCCATGATGTACCTTTGTCTTTACCAAGTTTTGAGTCAGCACTGTCTTTACCAAGTTTTGAGTCAGCACTGTACTTGCTGCTGCTGTTGAGATGATCCCCTTTTCCTGCTGAGAGAGAGACTCACCACTTGAGAGTGTATTTTAGCTTGCGACACAGCCTGTAACATGCGCACAGTTGATCATCCGTGTTATGCTACCAAAAGGGCGTCAAAGGCATGGCACGGGGTGCACCAAAGTGTGTACTTTGCCATGACTCGGCACTGCAGGCAGCAGCCACAATGCGGGACTGCTGCGTCAGCTACCCCTTTCGGCGCTGATGCGTTGCCTGCCCCTTCAGGTGCCTTCAATGTGCGCAGCTGAGTCCCAGCAGGGAAACAGTCAAAGTATCTGTGTGATGGAGCAGCAATAGTAAGCCACTTTTCACAGGATTACTCAGTCAGTCTGATGCAGTGGAGCCGCTGCAGGCTGCAGACGGCATGATGTGCTCAGCAGAAAGCCATGCTCTCAAAGGTGATGACCCAATCACAGCCCTTCTAGTTTGTACGCCGATCAGGGGCAGGGTTGCGTTGGGCAGCATCAAATCATCCGGCCTGTGACGCAGGTCCCCAGCCTGTGTGCCGATCAGGGGCTGGGCTGAGAAGCTCAACTCCAGCTTGGGTGTCGATTAGGCAGAGGGTTGGAGAGCCCAGCTACAACTTGTGCGTTCATCAAGCGCAGTGCTGAAAGGCCCAGCCTCAGCTCATGCGTTGATCAGGCGCAGGAATGAGGGGCCCAACGCCTCAGCTTATGCCTTGATCAGGCGCACGGTGGGAAGGCCCAGCTCCAGATCAAGCGCATGTTTGAAAGGCCCAGCCTTATCTCACGCGTTGATCAAGCGCAGGAACGCCTCCGCCAGCGCCGTGGGCGGCGGCAGCGCGTGCGAGGGCGCGTCAAACAGCTGCCTCCAGCGCGGCTTCGTCGGGTCCTCATCAACGTCCATACCGTCCACACCTGCGCTCACACTTTTGCTGCCGCCCGACACCTGCACTGCCCCGAATGCGGCCTCGAATGCGCTGACCTCCTGCCCTTGCTGCTGCTGCTGCTTGTCGATTGGCGCAAGGGCCTTTGACGGCGCTGCTGAGCTTGTGGCTGCGACACAAGGCAAAACGGGCGGGCGGTAGAAGGGGCAGGGGGACCGGGTCAGTGAGGGTAATAAAGGGCAAGATGTGGGTGGGCAGGAACAAAAAGCGCATACATACGGGAGCACACAATGCTAAGCATAGGCAAGATAGGAAAGCAGATCTCAGCAAGCAAAGTGGGGCCAACCGCAAAGGCGGGGGACCAGTTGGGCGTTCGGCGCGCTCTTTGGGTTGCAACAGCCATTGCTGCCGGCGCCTGAACAGGACTCACCGGGTGGCGAAATGTACTGCAGCACGCGCCGCTCCGTTACCAGCAGAAGCGGGCTCGTGCTGGCGCTGCCCACACTTCCCTCCACACTCGCGGCCGCCGCCGGGTTGGCCACCTGCGGCATGTCCGGCGTCGCAAACAGCAGTACGGGCGACAGTGTGCCGGGGCAGGTACAGAAGTACTTGGGCGTCGGGCTGCGGGGGTCAAACACCAGGATGTGGCTGCCCAGGGACCGAGGTGCCACCGCCGCCGCCGCCGCCGGGTGCGCGTTGAGGCCTGAAGCTTGCGTGCCCGCCGCCACCGCCGCCGCCGCTGCCTCGCTCGCCGCAGTGCCC
>JAWZTI010001950.1:0-10462 GCA_039880955.1 Chlamydomonas urium | reverse complement strand
GCCCTGCTTGCGGGGAAGGCCTTCGAGCCACTTTCGGTCATGAGCCTGTAAATCCTGGCCCATTTGGGACAGGGGTTGTATGCGCCCTCGCGGCGCCCTAAACAACTGTAAAACACACCACCATGTACTCTCTTGCGGAGACTCTCCTTGCTTGCAAGCTGAATGCGTCCGCCCCTAATGCTTTCCGCCTGTTCTTTATGAATGCACTTCGTACACAGTGTACAGCAGCTCTTGCTTGTTCTCCGGCATATTGCAGGATGTAAGTGATTGGAGCGGCGTGAACCACAGTTGCCTTCATTGCTTTGCAACAACGTTGCAGTTGGGATAAAAGCTTCTAAACTACGCTGAAATTGTGAGTCAAGACTGGCCTGAACAGGGCTCACCTCTGCAGCTATGCTACTGAATGGATTGATGGCTGGATCATGTCAGAAGGTTTATGTGACAGTCGCCAGGGCACCAGAGATGACACAAGAGACCCCCTACGAACTCCTGACTGAGTGATGCAGCTGTGCAGATCCTGGTACATTGAGGCGGCCCTGCTACATGCCCAAGGGCAGTGCAGTTGTTGATGCGTCCAACACGGGCCTTTGTCGCGTCACACATCTCCCTGAGCAGGCGCCTTGTCAGCGCCACTCGCCGACCCCTTGCGTATGGCAAGTGCCATGGACACCGCGCCGAGCACATTGAGGACCGAGAGCACCAGCAAAGTGACCGGCGCCTCACCAATGGCTACCACAGCTGCAAACCCTGTGCAGCGAGTGTGCAATGGGGCAGGCAGCATGAGATTGTGTGAGCCGCTCCTTCCCTTGGATTCCCTAGTTCCACGCTCCGCAACTCCTGGTCGCACCTGTAAGCCCCTCAATCTGCTGTCTCACCTGCAGCCAGCAGCAGCCGAGACCAGACGGTGGCGCGATAGAAGCTGTCCCCTGTGCCCTGCCCCTTGTCGCCGAGACCGGTCCCCAGGTACTGCAGGCCTATGAGGGAGAAGAGGATGCCGCCCACACGGATCCAGCCACGCGGCACCTCCGCTGCATGAAACAGTAGACCTGCGCAGCGCGGGTGGGTCAGGGCATCGGGGCAGAGGTGGAGCTGTAGAAGTGGGCTGCACTCTGGTGTGGACTCTGATGTGGTGCTGTGAGTGTTGTGAGCTGAAGAACGGGCTACCTGTGCTGCCGAGCAGTGTTTTGCGCTTGGGCACAGTCGCTTAGTATGGCCTTGCCTGCTGCCCATTGGGCAAAGGCACCAGTGCGTTGGAAATATGCTAGTCCGCAGGCAGTGATGCAAGGCACCATGCAGCCAGGGACGGTTGGCAGTGTACGACGCAAGGTTTTGGCAGGTTATGCTGCGCTTACCAAAGGTAGTGACAGGCGCCAGCGTCAGAGCCAGGCCAGCTACGGTGGCGTAGGTTCCGGTGAAGATGGCTGCCTTTGCTGCTGGCGACCTTGTGTACCAGCGTCAGTGTGGAGCCCAGGCAAGTCAATCAGAAGGGCTGTTGGACGCATGAAGTTTCTGCCGCGGCAAGCATCACAGCTGTATAAAATATTGAGTACCTGTGCGCCTGGGCCCGGGTGATGCACTTGCTTCTCCCACAGGCTGTTGCATGCGCTGGCGCCCTAACTTTGAAGAAAGGGCTTGCATGTCTGCGCTGCAATGGGTTAAGAGGAGCTGTGAATCGCAATTGTACCTCCATGCTGTATTGGGGACGCTGTTCCTGCGTCGGTCACAACAGGCCTCGTCCACACCAGTTCAAACATGTTGGGGGGTTAAGCTGACCGCCATGCAATCCTGTAGCCGCAGCAGCCTGCGCAACGCGATGCTGCGTATGTGAAACGCGCTCTCGGAACTGGTGACAGCCATGCAGACGCCAGGCGGTGATGCCAACGTTACCGACGCACCCAGGACGCAGCCGCGCATCGTTCGTGCCAGGACCAGCAGCGGCACACCATGGTGGGCCAGCGGCAAGTCTAAGCCAGTGGTGAACACGCTGGACCTGGTCGTCACGGCTGCATCATGCCTCAAGTCCACAGCCAAGCGGAGTGGCAAAGCAACTGGACGCTGCAGCCATGCAGCGGATGCAGGAGGCAGCAGCCTTGCATTCGACGGCGGCCCTAGCCATGCAGAGGACGTGGCTGCTGAGGACGTGACAGCTGGCGACGCAGGCAGAGCTACAGGAACCAGGAGAAGGCAGGCACATCGGCGCAGCAGGGTGCATCAGGGGCACACGCCCATCCTTCGCTTCAAGCTGCCTGCAGGCGAGTTGCGGCTGGTGCATTAGGACTTTGGTTCCTTTGCTCATGTCTGTGAGCGGGTCACAGACATGAGCGCAAAGGGAGGCTTGAAGCGAGAGGATCGCTAGCAGCACACAATGCACGTGCTGCTCCATGCTCATGCCTGAAGCCCAGGGTGGGTTATCGCCTCGCTAAGTTACGTGTACGTCTTGTACTCATGTGCGCATCTCATCCCGCCCCCCCTCTGCTGTGCGCTGACGATGCAGAAGATGAACCGACGCTGGATCCGATGCTCCCTCCGCAAGGCGGCTCCAAGCATCCCCAGCCATCCACCACAGTGGCAGCAGCAGCGTCAGCAGCAGCGCCAAGATCAGCGGAGGCACCAGCTGTGGTGCCGCCAGCAGCAGGGGCACCTGCAGCACGGCCGACAGGCCCCATTGCTGCATCGACAGCTCCTGGGGCAGTTGCTGACCCAGCTGCCCCTACGATCTCGCCCGAACCTTCACCTGCACTTGGATCTGCGCCAGCAGTTACTCATGATGGACCTGCGCAAGGGCAGCAGGCTCAGGCACGGCAGGCTCAGGCACAGCAGGCGCAGCAGCAGGCGCTGCAGGCGGTCGATGAGTCAGGCAAGGAGCGCAAGGGACGGCGGCGCACAGGCCAGACGGCAACGGCAGCTGCTGCCGCTGCAGCTGCGGACACTGCCGCCGCCGTCGCAGCTGCCGCCGCTGCGGATGCCGCGCAGGCTGCTGCTGCTGCTGCTGCGGGTGGACGCCCCAGGCGTGCTACCGCTGAGATGGCAAGGCTGCGCATCAAGGGCGACCGCACCGCCGCCGCGCCTGACCTCTTTGCGTCAAAGTTGAGGGTGGTTGCAGTGATCGCAGCGACAGCCGGTGCTGCAGCGGCTTTGGGCAGTGTGAAGCAGGAGGCGGCTGACGTGGCAGCTGCAGCAGGGGTGGTCGCGGCTGAGGAGGGCTCGGGCAGGGGTGCTGGCAGGGCAGGGGTGAAGGCAGGCAGGGCGGGCAAGGCAAGCGGAGCAGCTTGGAAGCGCGGGTTTCGGCAGCAGGTAGTATATGCAGACGACAGTGAAGATGAGCCATCAGAGTTGCCAGCAGCGGCAGCAGGTCTGGCAGTGGGAGCAGCCGCAGCCGCTGCTGCAGCGTGCTGCCCATTGAAGCGGCAGAAGGTGCTTCACGACACCAGAGCCGCGCCGCTGCCCTCCCCTCCAGCCTCCCCTCCAGCCTTGCCCGCAAAGGGCCGGGCTGCACAGGCGCAGGATGCCAAAGGGCGGGCTGACAAGGGCTTGCCTGTCAAGGGCTCCACTGCAAGGGGCGCCACTGCCAGTGGGATCGCCGCAAGGGGATCATGTGCAGCTGCGAGCAGCCCGGTGGGTAGCCCTCAGGCTCTGGGGGGCAGGAAGACGCGCTCGCAGCTCGGTCAGCAGCAGAGAAGCAAGGATGGCGCAGCAAAGGGCCAGGAGCTGGTACAGGGGCAGATGCGCCTCGGCCCGCAGGGTGTGGACGCAGTGCTGGGGGCAGAGCTGACTTCTGCTGCGTCGCTGCTATTGAGGTTAGGGCAGGCGGCGTCCCCGGGCGTGGCGCAGGGCCAAGGGGGGGGCAAAGTAAAGGCTGGCACCGAGGACAGGGCCAAGGCTGTGGCTAAGGCAGGCGGACAAGTGGGGCAGGAGGATGCTCTGGCTTGGGGTGCTGAGGCTGCTGCCCCGGCGGAAGCTGCAGGGGTGCCGGCGGACTTGGAGCCAAAGGCGCAGCGGCGTAAGCGTGGTAGGGATCTCTTGGACGATGAGGAGCAGCCGGCACGGTCAGAGGGTTTGGGTCTGAGGGGGACTGCACCCAAGGTGGGCCCAGACACGGGCCGAGGGCTGCAGGAGGATGCAGATGAGGGTGGCGAGCAGCGCGATCAGAGTGTGAGGGTGCTGCCGCAGCCACGCGCCAAGCGGAGCCGTCGCGGCGGCGGCAGCGGTGCTACCCTTGCTGCTGCTGCCGGGGATGCAGGGGAAACTGGTGGCGGCGGCGGTGGTGCTGCTGGTGCTGCCGATGGCCACGCCGCGGTTGGTCCCGGTGGCGCTGCTGCTAGGGGCGAGCCTAAGCCTCTGCCGCCACGGCGGCAGAAGCGGCAGCAGCAGCAACAGCAACAGCAGGAGCAGCAGGAGCAGCGACAGCAACAGCATCAGCAGCAACCACAGCCGCAGCAGCGGCCGGGGCGGCGTGCTTGGCGCCCGCTGGTGAACACTGGCACAGACGCTTCGGCGGAGAAACAGCAGCAGCAGCAGCGGGCGCAGGCGCTGATGACGCAGGTGAAGCGTGAGCCCTCGGGGGACGCTGACAGCAAGGCGCATGCACTGTTGGGTCTTGGGCTTGGGCCCGCCTTGGGAAGGCAAGGGAGGCATGATGGCGGGGAGCTGGGTGGTGCTGCGGCGGCCACTGCGGGAGTCAGGGAGGAAGAAGCAGATGCTGAGGAGCAGGGGCAAGTCTCAGGTCTGGAGCAGGAGGGGGAGGTGGAGGAGGGGGTTGGTGAGGACTGGGAGGCTCAGGCGCCGTCTGTGGTTGAGGTGCTGATGGGTTCAATCGAGGAGGCAGAGGCAGAGGGAGGGGTCGACGAGGAGGAGGTGGGGCTGCCAGGGACACAGATGGACGAAAAGGTGGATATGGAGGAGGCGGTGGGGGTGGCGGTAGCGATTGCTGGCAGCCAGGATGTGGTGCTGTGCTCTCAGGGTGAGGTGCTGGAGCATGCAAGGTGGGGCACGGTGCACCACACACCCCAGAGGCTCCAGCGGCAGCAGCAGCAGCAAGAGCAGCAGCAGCCGCTTCAAAGGCGGCAACAGCAGCAAACTCAGGTTGAGGAACTGGAGCAGCAGCAGCAGCAGCAGCAGCAGCAGCAGCAGCAGCAGCAGCAGCAGGAACAGCAGCTGCCCCAGAGGCGGCAACAGCAGCAAGCTCAGCAGCAGCTTGAGCAGCAGGAGCGACAACAGCAGCAGCAGCAGCAGCAGCTTCAGAGGCGGCAACAGCAGCAGACTCAGCTTGAGCAGCAGGAGCAGCAGCCGCGGCAAGAGCAGCAACAGCAGCAGCTTCAGATGCGGCAACAGCAGCAAGCCCAGCAACTGCTTGAGCAGCAGGAGCACCAACAACAGAAGCGACAGCAGCGACAGAAACAGCAGCCACCCCAGGTGGGCGTGCAGCCAGCAGCAGCCACCGATCGCGCCCCAGCCGCAGCGCCTGTCGGGCGTCTCACATCACACCAGCAGGCAGCGGCGCCTGCCGGGTCTTTCGTCTCACAGCAGCGGACCGCAGCAGCGGCAGTACCCGTCTGGTCTGATGACGAAGACAACTATGAGGAGGACGAGTCCCAGCCTGTTGGCAACGCGCTGCTTGACTCCCTCCCTTTGGCAGGCCCAGACTACGTCGACGACTCACTTTTCGAAATTGAAATCAGGGCGCCTCAACCGCCGGCAGCTCGTGACCACCAGGCAGGGGCGGGCACATGGGGCGCGTCGCTTGATGGGCCCTTGGCCTCACGGCAGCCCATGGGACGGGCGTCGGACCTGCTCAACAGGCGCAAGAGCTTTGACCTGGTGGGTGTGAGCGGCGTGAGCACCTGCGCTGCCTGCCTTTTACAGCCTGCTGCTCGGCGCAGCACTCGGGCTGGGAGTGCAGCTGTCTGCAGCTGCACAGCTCCTTAGGAAGTGGTAATGCACATCATGAAGCAGCCATGCTTACAGAGCCTCATCATCCTAATTGCATGGAATAACACAACACATGTCCTTGGCTTCACTTGCCCCTGATTTGTCTACCCATGCTCGCAGGGCACTTCTCTGCAGTCCAGGCGCTTGAGCCAGGTGCATGACGATGTGTTTGACATTGACTTCCAAGATGAGGAGCAGGACGAGCAGGAAGGCGGGATTCCCGGCCAAGGGCAGGAGCAGGGTGGGCAGCTTGGAAGGCAGGCGGTGATTAGGCAGCTGCCGCTTCAGGGCCAGGTGCAGCAGGGGCGCCAGCCGCTGCAGGTTGACAAGCGGGACCCGGGTGTGGCAAGCATGATGCCCCCTCCGCCGCAGCTGACCCCTCAGCAAAGGCAGCAGCAGCAGCAGCAGCAGCAAGGGCCACGGGCAGTCGGGAAGTCACAACAGCATCTACAACAGCAGCAGCCGGCCCTGTTTAGGGCTGTCTTGCCTCCCTCCAGGGCCCATGCCAGTCCCGCCATGGGCGTGGGATCTCGCACTGCCCTTTCTGGAGCAAGTCCTTATGCCCCTTCACCAGGCACAAGCGCAGCAGGGATTCGTCCACACTTCCGGCCACCCATGCCTACCAGCCAGCCCCGGCTGTCCCATGCAGCCCAACTACCAGCCAGCTCCTCGTGCGGAGATGTGGGAGGGACTGCCCGCCCTACCTGCAGTTCAGCGAGGCCCTCTACATCAGCTGCAGGGGGGCCGAGCGTCAGCAGCAGTGGCAGGCCCAGGCCCAGTGGCTCAGCTACCGCGCTGCTTTTGGAGCGGGTGCTGAAGCAGACTGCCGCGCTCAAAGCAAAGGGCGGCAGCGTCAAGGTAAGTGCAGGGGTAATTGCTTGGACATCTAGGTTCTCACGCAGGCAGGGCCAAGGGTGTGTGATCAGGCGAGGGCAATCAGCGGCGGTAGCAGGCGCAGGCTCAGCAACAGCAGCAGCAGCCATAGCCTAGCAGCTCATTTATTCACCTGCTGCTGAAAGGACCTCAGGCGCTGCCGTTCACTCAATGCGCCCACTGCTGCGCTGACGCTGTCCATCCCTTGCAATGTCCTGTCTGTCCCTGACAGGATGATTGGACAAGCGAGCAGGTTCAGGCGCTTCAGTCCGCCTACTTCCACGTCCAGCCCACGCACCCCTCGTTCTGGCAGGAGGTCGCCAAGCGGGTGCCAGGGCGCACAGCAGGTGCATGTGCGGGACACCGTTTACTATATCCGTCTTGATTCTTTAACATGCCTGTTAATCAACAGATACACGGCTTGCATCTTCGCATTGGGCGTCAATTTACTCCCAAGGGCTGGCGCCTGTTTGCTTGCTTACCTCGCACATAACGCTACCTCAGCCTAGAGTTTGTGACACACTACATCTGACGCTGAGCGCGTAACTTGCGGTTGCTGCCAATGCCTCAACTGCCTGCAACAGGCGAGTGCTTCTCCAAGGTGCACGACCGCCACTTGCCATGGGAGGAGCGTGCCAAGCTGCGAGGCGCACAGCGCAGGGCCGACCCTCCCAGCGCATCTACCGCAACGGGGCACGTGGCGTCAGCGGGTCACCGCACAAGTGTGGACAACGGGATGGATGCCGGCCTAGGTGCCAGCTCATCTGTGGTGCAGGCAATGAAGAAGCCGACACTGGCTGCTGCACGCAAGTGGGCTCAAAAGGAGCAAATGCAGGTGTGCTTGGTTTGCTGCTCAAAGAATTGAGATGGGCGCACACAGCTGGTTGCTTGTGTCAGCATCTTCCAAAAGAAAGCGCTGGGCGCTCAAGCAGCCTGCTGAGCAGCTGAGCCTCTCATCAGCACCTGTCAGTGCACTTGAAATCTGTCAAGCCGTCTGCGTCTTACGCACAGCTTCTTGTTCGTCCCTTGTATGTGCAGGCCCATGCCCAACGCCTGGCTGCTACGGCCGGCGATGTGCCAGGCGGAGCAGCAGCAATGGCAGCGACAGCGCAAAGAGCAGGCACCTCACAGGCAGGAAAGCTCCCCGCTGGTCTGCAACAGCTGCATCCGGAGCTCGAGGAGGCGATGAAGGTGGGAGGCAGTGTGGAGGGGCTCACTAGTTACTGTCTGTTACAGTCTGCGGGGGGCGCAGTGCGCACGCGCAGGGGTATCAGCGTCAATGGTGCGCGGATCACTGCTATAACGGCCTTGTCCCCTGGCCTTGGATTTGCGTGTGCTGACCAGATGCGAGAGGACGCGGACCGCTACATCAGCGGCTTCTTGCGCAAGGCGGGTGGCTGGAGCAAGTGGCAACGCACGTGCAAGCAAGGCCAGCAACGCCGCCTGGGCGCGCTGTCATCTGGTGCAACAGCAGCAGGGCCTGTTGCCGCCATGAGGCACAGGGGTCAGGACGGTGGTGTGGGAGGACGTGTGGGTGGTGGTGTGGGCGGGGTATCAGGGGCGCTGGCGGCGGTGCTGCAAGGGACGCACCTGGTGGAGCAGCATGTGGTTGAAGAGGACGGGGATGAGTGTGAGGGAGGTGTGGGCATGGGTGGGGATGGAGGTGTAGGTATGGAGGGCGATGATGATGACTACATGTATGAGCTGGAGGACGAGGACGCAGCACAGGAGGGAGTGGCCGCCATGGCCGCGGCTGCAGGGCTGGTAGAGTGGTGAGGAGCGGATGAACCTTCCAACTGGTCATAACAGCTGCGACGTTGTTTGAAGCTGTGACTGACTGTTTGCGTTTCCCTTAGGTTGCATGGATTGCTTTTGATGTGTTATTGCGAGCACTCTGCAAAGCCCAAAGCACCGCCAGCCATGTGTGCTGTTCCGCCCCCTTGCTACTGGCAAACATCTTCACACCCGTCATTGCGCCTGCTGCTGCTCCACACCGTCTTGGTGTACCACAATGCTTCACCGCCAGGCAAGAATGACACATGGACATAGCATCAGACCCACCCCTCCCATCAGCCAGGCCTCCCAGTTGCAGCCACAGGCTCAGCATGAGTGCTGAAACACACCTGAGAGTCCGCTGCAGGGTCCTGTCGGCCAGTGCTGTTTTCCGCCCGCCAGGCGCAGCGAGGAGTGGGTAAGCTCGTGGTTCAACACAACCCACCCATTCCGCTGCTGCTCGCGAAACCTCCCGGTGCACAAGTCTCACTTGCTTTGTCTCCCTGGACATTCCTGCCATTCCCGATGCCTTTCCTTGCCTGCATTCCCTATGAGCCGGAGATGGGGGTCGTGATCCCACTCGCACATTGTGCAACCGCTCGATTGCTCCAGCAGGTGCGCTGCGACGCCGCATGCGCTGTGCGCAGACTGCTGGCCTGCCCTGCAGCCTGCGCGCTGCCATGCGCACCTGCCCTGCGTCCACTGGCCAGAGGGCCCCACCCTTCGCAGCGAGGCAGCTCACCACCGCTTGCCCTCCGCGCATGTCACGCTGCCAGCGCTGACGCCTTGCTGCCCATGCCGCCACGACGCATTGGTCACAGTCTGCCGCAGATTGCGGATTCAACAACCTGCAGGCGCCGGCCAGCGCTGCGTCCATGGCCGCACCACCCGCGCCGATGAGCAGGGTGAGCACAGAAGGCCGCGCTTGGCTGCCGCGCTTCAAGGTTTGAGTTCGCCAGTGACATGAGACCGTTCCCGACCTCCGACCCTCCCAACCCGAAACAAAAGTCGCAAGGCCCAAGTTGCACAGACTCTCAAGCAGCTCAGGACCTGTTTACCTACGAATTTCCCTGCTTTTTTCCCTGCAGGCTGCTGGCGCAGTCGCAGTTCCTGCCATGCCCAGTGTGTCGCTGTCGCGCCAGCAAAGGCTGCAGGATCTTGCACGAGCGCTGCCAATCTGGCTGGGCCAGGCCATCGAGCATGGCTTTGCCTTGGTGGTGAGCAATAACAGGGCTTTGGCTGTCATGCACTGCATGTCACCGGCAATGCCACTCACCCTCCATGACGGACCCTGTGCTTGCTCACAGGACAATTCTGAGCTGAAGAGGTCCATCTGCACTGGCGATAAGTACTGCGAATGGTCGTACCAATACCTGGCGGGCGGCGGCCAGGGCCACGTGTACAGCAACCTCTACCGCAACTCTGCCTTGAAGCTGGCGCCGGTGACGTCGTACGAATGCGTGAGTGCATGATACGTGCCTTCGTGTGAGCCACAAGTCTGCAGCCCTACTTGGCGTCAGCTTCACATTGGTAGCAGCACGTCAGGTCCCGCAGTACTGCAGCTTGTGCCGCATTGCCTGGTCACTTTGTCATCCTTCCAGTGACACTGAGCCTCTCCCGCTGCCTGCCCTGCCTGGCTGCTCACCCGCCCTTTGCACAGGTGCCTCAGGCCGCCTTTGAGGCTGAGATCAGCAGCTGGAATATTCCTGGCGTAGTGGCCCCACGTCACACCACCATGTACAGCTTCCCAGAGCTATACAGCAGCCCTGCCTGGCCAGGGAGGAGCTATGAGGAGGGCGTTCAGCCCCTGCTGCTGGTCCAGGAGCTGGAGCTGATGCGAGGAGGTGACCTGGCGCAGGCTGTGGCCCACCCACTGGTGAGCGCTGCA
>JAWZTI010001948.1:0-10467 GCA_039880955.1 Chlamydomonas urium | reverse complement strand
GCATCAGCATCAGCGGCAGCATACCCAGCAGCGGCATCAACGGCGGCAGCAGCTCAACGGCAGCAGCGGCGGGAGCAGTGGCAGCGGCAGCAGGAATAGAGGCAGGAGCAGCACCAGCGCCAGTGCCAGCAGCGGCAGCGGCAACAGCGGCACCAACGGACGACAGTGGTATCAGCGCCAGCGCCAGTGGCAGCAGCAGCAGCAGCGTGCAAGCACCATCACCACCACCACCAGTGGCATCAATGCTGATATCAGTATCAGCAACGGTCGCAGTCAGCATGTGGTCAGGCCGGGCTGGAACGAGTGTCAGCAGCAGCAGCGGCAGAAGCTACCACAACAGCGGCTGCGGCATACAGGACCTGATCAACATGTGCCTCCAATGCTGCCAGGACACTACTAGCGCCGGGACATTACTACTTTTGATGAGTAGGAGTCCTTTGTGCCCTTGCGTCGCCATACGGAGTGTGAAATGGCCTACCTACCTAGCGCCAAACCCCGCCAACACCCTACCCAGGTGTGTCCATTGGACACTGTCCACGCCCCTGCCCACGTGCTCACACACCTGCCCATGTGCCCACACACCTGTCCATGTGCCCACACACCTGCCCAGTAGAAGTGGTTTGAAGATTTTAGGCCGGGGTACCTGGCCATCAGGTCCACATAATAGCCGCGCACGTGCTTGCTCGCTAAGCCGTACATCCAGCTCTCGACTGCCTGCTTGTCCTCCACTCGCAGGCTGGGCTCCTCCCTGATCCGCAGGTACGACAGTGCCGTCTGCATGGCGGTACATGCAGCATGTAACATGTCCAGTCATGAGCATGTAACGTGTCCAGCCATGGTACATTGGCGCAAGCTTGTGCGTGCAGCATGCGTGCAGGCACTGCGGATGCAGATGAGGCAGTGCGAGGAGTGGGTGGGGCATGCCGGTGACCTCCTCAATGATGCAAGGGAACTGCAGCGCCATCAGTATGCGGTGCATGCGGCTTGCAACGTGTGCAGCCACAGCACAGTTGGCACAAACCTTCATGTGCAGCATGTGTGCAGGCACAGCGCATGCGGGCGAGGCAGTGCTAAGAATGGTTGAGGCATGCGTGTGCCCTCCTCCCTGATCCGCAGGTACGACAGAGCGATCTGCATGCGGTGCAATGTCAGGAATCAGTGTGGCTGGTGTGAAGTGACGTCTGCAGCACGTGTGCAGGCACCGCACACGCAGTGTGTGCACACAGCAGGTGAGGCAGTGCAAAGAATGGTTGAGGCATGCCGGTGCCCTCCTCCCTGATCCGCAGGTACCACAGCGCCGTTTGCATGCGGTGCAATGTCAGGAATAAGTGTGGCTGGTGTGAAGTAGCGTCTGCAGCATGTGTGCAGTGCGCATGCAGTGCAAGTGTACTAGCAGTGTGTGAGGCAGTGCGAACAGTGGGCAAGTGGGCTCCTCCCTGATACAAAGGTACGACAGCGCCGCCTGCATGGCGGTGATCTCTCCGAACAGGACGGGGGAGACAAAAAGTGTACCTTGCGGTGTGGCTGAAAGCAGCTCCCTCTGACGTGAGATTATGGAGATGCAGTGTTAGCACTGTATCCACGGGTGACATGCTACTTTACTCAATGCGCACAGTACTCTCATATACACATCACAGGGGTGCCTCTTGCACCCCTGAACGACAGCTTCTCCATGCGGTTTGAGTACTGGAATATTGGAATGCATGCGAAACCGTTGATGATCACCTGTGTTAAGCGCCACTTGATCGTGTACTTGCCCTGCTGGTTGGCGCTCCCTGTCATGGCTGTGGGCAGCAGCGTAAGCAGCGATGGCAGGCGGCAGCAAGGTTGGCATCACGCTGATGACGTTAGGCACGCTAGGCACGCGGGTAGTACACTTTCGGCAGAGGCATAGCAGACAGAGGCGTTGCTGGAATCACGGCAAACGTCTACCCAGAGAAGACGTGTAAGTCTTCTTGAGGTCAGTGCAGTCAGGCCTGCTTGACTGGTACACGCACGGCCGCTCTGTTTGGCTGGCCGTTCTGACGCTGCAAGCAGGAAGCCTGCTGAGGTTGCGGGTGTGGCGATGGCCGAGCAGACGCAAGGCGCCCTCTCAACAGCTGCAGCTGTGGATAACCCCGGGCTGAGTCCCACGCAAGTGTGAACCACGCCCCAAACCGGTCTATGCGTGGCGCGATTGTAAATACAGCCCCGGTTTTCACATAACCTGATTCACACAAGTGTGAACTATACCCCCTGCATAGATGGCCGTACGTACCGCCCTGTTTCGCCCAGGACATGAGCCAGCTCATGGCGCATGCCGCCGCGTCAATCTGCAGGGGTCTCGAGCCCCAGTATGTTGCGGCGAGCTCCGAGACGTCATCAGCAAAGTTACTGCGGGTGGGTGACAAGGGCAAGGCACGGGGAGGGGATAGGGGGCCATTGCACTGCGGGTGGGCGACAAGGGCAAGGCAGGCAAGGCAGGCGAGTCAAGGAAAGCTAGGTGGGCTACTTGATTGAAGTCGTGCAGTGGAGACTTCATCAGGGATCTGGGATGCACTGAGTGTGTCTCACAAGTAGGCAGTGGCGTGGCAGATGTATTTGTACAATGCAAGTGTCGAGGAGCTCCCAAGCTGTTGCAAGCTGCTCAATGAAGCACCTCAGCACGCACCTGATTGGCTGAACTGCCGCATCATTCATGGCTCTCAGCGTTTCATTCACTATCGAGTGGTTGGCATCGATGTAAAACGCTGTGGCGGGCAAAGCAGGGGGCGCAGGAGGATCATCTTGTTGAGGATCATCATGATGAGCAGACCAAGGAGGAGGGAGGAGCATGATGCCATGACCACGCAGTGGCCAGCCCCCATGCAATACAACATATATAGATGAACATTTCTTGTGCACTTGCTGGCCGAGCTACCATACACCCTGCAGCTGCTGTCTTGAACTCTTCTGGGAAGCTGCTGCCCTTGCTGCCCTTGCTGCGTCTGTTGCCCTTGTCCGTGCTTGGCGACCATCCATGCCAAGGCCTACCCTACCCTTGGCTGGCATGGGGCACCCTGGAGAGCCGATGGCCTTGTTGCCCTTGCTGCCCTTTGCTGCCCTTTGCCCCTGCTTGGCGACCATCCATGCCATGGCCTACCCTGGCTGGCATGGGGCACCCTGGACCAATTAGGGCACCCTGCGTGGCTCTGTATGACTCACAGAGGCCAACCTTTCCCTGTATCCATTGCCAATTGGCTACTTACTGTAGCCATTGACGTCGCGGGGAGCGACTGGCGGCGACCCGCAGCCTTCAAAGGGGCGTGGGGCTTCGCCGACTTGCGTGTAGGGCGGTGGGTGGCTCATCAGGTCTGGCACCAAGGGGTTGACCAACGCTGCCTCGCATGCCCATGGAAGCACCGCCAGCAGCAGCACCGCGAGGACTGCTGGTGTGCATAGCACATTGCTGGACAGGCTGCATGCATGCCCATTTACACACCAGCCCAGGGAGGGTGATTGCCTGCGCCTGTAGCTGGGGTTTGCGGCGTGAGATCCTTCCTCATGCACCGCACACCGCTGTGACCGTACATGCTGCTGCTGCTGCTGCTGCTCATGACCGTGGATGCTGCGCGTCGCTGTCTGGCCCACCATGCTGCAGACCTCCCTGACACACATATACGCTGCTTCCGTCCCGCAGCTGCGCGCTAGTTGCTGCTACCATGCAACGTGCTGGGAGGGTTGCGTCGATGGCGGTGTGAGCCTTGGCGTGCGGCTGTGCTGTAGCTGCCCCGCGCTTGCAAGGAATGGGTGTGTAGCAGCGAGCAACAGATCAAAGGTCGAGGCGCGCAGTGTGCGCTGTTTGGCGCGACAACCGTGATATCGGTGGGTATTGCAACAATGCGGGTCACTCTTGTGCGCAGCTGCAAGTGTGCAGGTCAGAGGGAAATCTGGGTCCATAGGCAAGCAGGTGCGGGCTCCTTGCGATGCATGGTCACCAGGAGGTGCCCTGAAAACAGCATTGAATTCAAACTGATTCAGCGGCGCGTCAGCCCCTGCCACTCTTGTGCCAATCATCTTGGGCATGTGTCCGCACCTGCTGCCTACCATGGATGGGTGGAGCTTGTCTGCAGGTGACGGGGCGCCATAACCATCCATGCGTGCAGAGGAAGTGTGCTGAAGGACAGACGGTGAATGCTCCTGGCTTGTACAGTACAGGGAGTGAGAGGTATGACCATGCTTGGATACCTGGCGTCCTGCTGAACTACAGCCTGGACCTGCTGTCCAGAAGCCAGACACTGCCTGGACAGGGCCTGGACCTGATGTCCAGCAAGGCGGTGGCTGCGGCTCTGACGCTGTCGGCAGAGGACTTCAAGATCTGAGAGCATTGCCTCATGCTTGAAGTCCATACTTTGGATGGTACAGAAGCAACCACTTGCAAGTCGTACCCATAAACACTAGGTAGGTAGGCCAGTTAACAATCCGTGGGGCGCTGCAAAGGCACAAAGGACCCCTACTCCAAGAGTTAAGGAAAGATGCAGTCCACAGGTAAACCTGCCCCAACACCTACCGCTGTGAGCAACAGCGAAAGGAGGCATAAGGGAAAGGGAGCTTAGAACGGCGAATGATAACGTTCACTGGACGTACAGAACAGAGAATTTAAGCAGAGAAAGAAATGCACACAAGAAATGCTCATGATGACCTGAGCAGGGCACATATGTGTGTATTGCGTCAAAACTCATGGGCTTGCGTCCAAGACAAGCCCACACTTGCCACTCATACCTCATCTGATCTGATTGCAACTTGATGCGCCGGCAAGAGCTTGGATTGGCTGTTGGAGGTACACGGAGGCGGAGGTCCAAGCTGTGGGTCAGTAACTCGGCACTCGGCAATATCAATTCCGACCCAACATGCACGGGCACCTAACTGATTTGTGAATGAGCCACAGCGGCAAGCTGTCAACAAGCAAGCCTTCAGTGTCGCCTACTTGGGTTCTGTATAGGCCATAGGCATCTCTGCAAACCTGCCACATCCGCACATCAAACGCTTTCTTCACAAGCGCAGAAGGTACCCTGTTGATTATGTATAAATCAACAATGTCCAGTCACAGCAGCGCTGCTTCATCAGTAGAGTGCTGACATTGCTAGCACGCGGCGAGCTGGCGATGTCAGGAGCTGCCAAGCAGGCGTCCTGTGCCTGTGAAGGGTAGCAGGGAGCCGCTGCGCTCAGCGTCAGCAGGCGGCGTCGGCAGCACCGACCGCACGCCCTCCCGCGTCCGCAGCTGCACCAGCAGCGCGAAATGGTCGCTGGGAAGCACCTGTGAGCATCACAGCAGCAGCAATGCAGGACTTTGCATCACCCTGAATGCACTGCTTGCCTTTTAGGATGTACGGTTTGGGGAATGCCTAACCTACAGACACACGCACACCCTGGTCTGGGAGCTGCACCCTGGCCACCCCTGTACCTGCTGTGCCCTGCAGCAGGCCTGCCATCAGGAAGTCTTAAGGCCAGGATCGCTCTAGATTGCTCTAGAGCCACTCTCGATATCCCTGGTGGAAGACGATCAGTCCCCGAGCGCTGTCCTTGATCCTTTGCCATTCACTCACCGGAAGCGACTTGCCCGACCTGCCGATGTAGCAGACGCCGGGAATGGGCTGCGTCCCCAACACCTCAGCTGACACAGGTTCAAAGGAGGTGCCCAGGCGACACAGCACCCTGCATTAGGGCAGCAGCCACCATCAGAAGGAACGAGAAGCGATGGTGGGCACGATAATAAATAGCTATGGACAGTTGAAGGCAGGCACGCTCAGTATAAGCCATAGACGATGGTAGGCGGGCATCATTGAAACGAGTGGTTGAAAATGGTAGGCAGGCATCAATACGACAAGCAATGGATGATGGTCGGCGGGCATCAGAGGGATGAGCGATTGACAATGGTGAACAGCGGTGTCCAGTGAGGAGACAAGCGGCATGTAGGTGCAGTCCCACTGACTTGAACATCAGCGCAAGGGCGGCAGCTGAGCCACTAGCTTTCAAGCCACGCCCACAGCCGACTGCGCCCCCCTTGACGACACCCAGCTTGCCTACCTGTCCAGCCGCGCCCCCGGAAACTTGCTCTCCAACATGAGGTTGGCAGCTGAGTGGTAGGTGAAGCCCTGGGCGTCGGGCCTCAGCGCAGCCCAGCTGTCGATCCAACCATCGGGCAAGACCAGGCGCCCATCGCGCCCATCGTTCCAGTTCAGATCGCCTGCACAGGGTTGGATGTGCGGAGTGGGGACACGCAGAACCGGTGATGGTGCTTGATAGCATAAACATGGGGGGCAGAGCCAGGAACCCATCGCAACCGTCGCTCCAACTCTGAATCAGATCGCCTGCACAGGGTTGGAAATGTGGGTTGAGGTGCTTGGGAGAGCAGGGAGGCAGGTGAGAGTGCTTGAAGGCGTGATGGGGGGGAGGCCCCGGTGACCAATCAGAACACCTGCAGGAAAAAGGTTGGCAGCATAAAAATGTTGATGCCTGAGTGCAGTCATTCGGGAGGGCTAGGAGTCCTCCGCACTCATTGCTGCAGTTCAAGTCGCCTGCAGGAGGGGTGAGCAAAAACGCGGGAGGCCTGCGCCCTGTCTCGCGTCCTCTGTGCCACTCCATGCACCACACATGCCTCCCTCGCAGCCAATCACAGTGCAATATTTGCATCCCCGCCGAGCCGCAACCAACCACACCTGTCAGTGCTATCATCGCATCCGCAACCACTTACACTTGCCTCCTACCAACCGATTGCAATGCAATCATCGCACCTGCGTAGACAACGTCGCAGCCCTCTGCTTGCGCCATCGTGTGCATCTGCTGTACCGCCTGCTGCAGCTGCGTGCGCCGCTCCTCGGTGTACAGCCCCTGCCCCGAAATGGGGCTCTCCAGGTGTGACGTGGCGACGATCAGAGGCAGGCCGTACGCACGACACCGCGCGTACTGCAGCCCCCGGCCTGTACAGCAGGATGACAGGAAAGGCGCACAAGAGGCCACGAGAATGTGTGAGGTGTGATTTTATTGCCAACAGCGCACCCACCCCTGCCCTGTCAACTGCTGCCTGCACCTAATCATGCCCGCTGCCCTGTGCTGTCCAGCACTCCAAGTAAACCCTGCCCGGAGACTTGATTCATGTGCTGACTTCAGGGCAGCCCACAGCTGCTTCCCAACTTGCAGCCTTTCGAATGACACTCTGCGTCACCGAGCACAGTCATTCAGCGCCTTTCTGCATGCCTTCACTCTTTTGCATCAAACATCCCTAGAGCCCATCCCTCCCAACCCCTGGAAACCGCTATCTTTCCCCTGACCTTGAGTCCACTACAGCTCACCCATGCAGCTGTTGGTGAACGGCACGAACGCAAACGAGCCGTCCAGCTGCACGCTGTCCCGTCTGGCGCACAGTACCGTGAAGTACGTGCTGAGTGCAGGTCGGCTGCACGTATACCGCTCCCACCAGGGCATCGAGCTCAGCAGGCTGTAGATGTGTGGTGTGACCTCCTGCAGGTCAGCAGCCGAGGAAGGGGTTCGAGTTGGTTGATGCACACCGACTACTGCGGAGCATGCTCACAGCGGTGAGCCACCCAGGAAATACGGCAGTCATCAGCAAAAGGACAGCGCTTGCAGCAGTAGCCAGCGGCCGCATAGCGAACGGGACCCCGATCCACAATTATGACACAGTGGGAGTGAGTCAGTCCTGCCGTCAACGACACCTTCTTCACAACCCACCTGCAGCATGATGAATTCTGGGTAGCCTGCATCATGGATGACCTGGCTCACACCCTTCATCCTCTCTTCAAGCGCCAGCTCTTCATTGAACCTTTGTGTGGTGGGGTGCAACAAGATGCGGCTCAGACAGCGGGACAGTTAGGAAATAATGCGCACAGGTGCTGCGTTCTATGGCCCAATTGGGTGGCTGTATTGCTGCATCCTCAATGCGCTCACCAAATGTTGTAGGTCAGCACTGACACGTCTCGCCGGGTAGGTTCGGGCAACTGGGTGGCTGCACGGACTGAGGATGAGGAGGCGAGCGCATGGCCATGCTGCTGCTGCTGTTGCTGACGCCGCTGCTCTCGCTCCATGCGCTCCCTTGCAAGCTGGGCCATCAGGGCTGCCCCACTTGACGCCTGCTGCTGCTGCTGCTGTTCATTTGATGAGTCGACAGCGGCTACTTGAGCTGCCGCTGAGTCTTGCAGGGGCATTCCTGGCCGCCCTGGACCCACAGATAAGCCATGGCTGGGTGCTGCATTGTGGCTGGAGGGGTGTGCATGCCCAGCGCTGCTATGCGTGCTGTGGGCCAGCAGCTGTCTCTTGGGCGCGGCTCCAGGGCCCACATCGTCTTCGTCGTCAGACAGTATAACGATCTGCTCCGGTTGCTGCTGCTGCTGCGGCGGCGGCCGCGATGAAGGCACTGGCGCCTCGCGCCTGCGCTTGACGCCTGCCAGGGCCTTGGCCGTGCCACTGCCATTGAAGCCGTTCTGCGCGTTGACTGCGGCAGCGTATGCCATGATGCGCCGCCTGTGCGCTTGGTCCTCCTGGTTCTGCTTGGCGGTGGATTGCGGGGGAAGAGGGCTGTCCTCAGTTAAGTCGATGGCCTCGTCCGCATCCATTGGCATGGCACTGTTATTCAGGAGTTGCTCCATCCCATTTGCACGTTTGCGTGCATGTTGCGATCCCATCGGGATGACAGCACATCGGTCCTGTGTGAACAAGTGTGGAGACAAGGGCTGTGTTTTTTGTGAGCGCATTCCAGCGCAGTTGTGCGTGCGACGCCCGCTTGCACTGATGAATTTCGATGCAGCCCTGGTACGCGTTTAGCTTCCCCTTGAGTCCATAGGTTGCCAAGAGAAGCACCATTCGACGTGTCGCAGCACGTTTTGCGGGTGCCGCTGGCAACCTGTCGCAGATATGGCGCTGCGCAGCCCGCTGGGCAGCAAGAGCGGCATCCTGTTTGTGTCATGGAACCAGAATGGGACCTGCGTGGCGCTAGGCACACAGCAGGGCATCAAGATTTACAGCCGGCACACGCACAGCATCTGCTATGAGCACCTGCCTGGCGCGATAGGGTGCGGGCATGGTGCATGGGCTGCAAGCATTGCGATGTACCTTCAATCAGCTGTACAGCCCTAGTTGTGCCCATGTGCAATACCGGCACTCAGCAGCACTGGTAGCAGCTTTAATGGCTGACTCGCATGATGGAAGCTCTCACAGCGTCCGCGTCATGCCACTTGCATGAAGTCTTCTGGCACGTTTGCAATCTCCACTTCCTCTGCATGCATGCGTAGCATCGTGGAAATGCTCTTCTGCAGCAGCATCGTGGCGTTCGCCGGGGCAGGTAATTTCACGGGCCTGTTGCGCTGCTGGGCTCTCGATGTTCAGACACTTGGGAGGGGTCACAAGCTAAAGGGGAATTCTCATGCTATTGCTGCTTGGGCAGCAGCAGTTGCAGCAGCGGTTGCAGCAGCGCCTCATTATGATTCCCTGTAGACAGAGGCTCCTAGTAGACGCTGCTGCTGCTGCGCGACAGCACATGAAGACAGGGCGCGGCAGGGCGTTGCTGACTTGCTGCCAGGGCGCTGTTGGCCGGCGCTGTTGACTGGACAGGCGGCGTGGCGCTGTTGATGTGCATCTCACGGACTTGCCACAGTAGCAGCAAAGGCATCAAAGGCTGCATGGTGCATGCTATGCGCAGGAGAGCAGCCAGCGCTGACGCCGAGGCGCCTCACACTTCTCAACACCTCGTCGCAGCGCGTCATCCAGGACATACACTTCACCACGTCGGTACTGGCAGTACACATGAACAGGTGTGGGTGTGAAGGAGTGACGGGAAAAGTACATGCAGCATGCTACCACATGGCGTAACATGTAGCAATGGCATCAATGGCTTACAGTCCATGGGTCGCCTACTAAGCTCTGTGCGCAAAGGACCCACTGTTTGCGCTACCTGCCTGTCGCATGCTGTGTGACAGTGGCAAGTGCTTGGCTCAAGCGCTCCTGAAAGGGCAGTCCTGATTTTGCCTCCCGCACTCCGCAGCAGCCACCGTGCAGCCTGCTGCACTTCTTTCCACGTTCATCTTCAGATTCCAAGTTGGCGTCCTGTTCGTCCTTTTGGCACCTGCTGAGCTGCGCAATGGCTCATCCACTTACCACCCACCCAACCCCTCCCCAGGCAGCGACTTGTGGTGGTGCTTGAGTCCAAGTGCTTTGTCTATAACGTCTCCAATCTGGCATTGCTCAGAACCCTAGACCTGCCCCCCGGAGCGGGCAAGGGGGCCTCGGCTCTGAGCTCATGTGATGAGCGATCGCTGCTGGCGCTTCCTGCATCAGCCTCTACGGGTGCCCTGAGGGTGTATGACCTGCTCTTTGGGGGCGGCAACGTGGTGACAGAGGTGAGGGGACCTGCCCATCAGGGCTGGGAGAAATGTGGTGACAGTGGTGAGGGGACCTGACCATCAGAGCTGGGAGGAATGTGGTGACAGAGGTGAGGGG
>JAWZTI010001947.1:0-10472 GCA_039880955.1 Chlamydomonas urium | reverse complement strand
GCTCTCGTCCCCCTGCCACCATCCCTTATAGCCATTTCCCACAGCATGCTCTGCTCCGCTCTCCCTGTCCCGAGTTTTTCCATCCCTCATCCCTCCAACACCGCTCACTGCATCGTTGCCCCTGACCCCTGAAACCACTCTCCTCTTTCCTCCCCCACCACCATTTCCTCCGCATGAACGTTCTCTCCCGATCTGCTTTGCAACCATGCACACCACCCAAACAGCCCACTGCCACCTGCCAGGTTCTGCACGTACCTCTCACCTCTTTCCCCTGCACCACTCTTTTCACTCATCTTTCCCCTGCAGCACTCCTTACACCTATTTTCCCTTGCCCTCCCCGCTCCCCTTGCTCCTCTCCCTCTGCACTCACCCACACCCTCCAGCGCCTTCGCAAGCCTCACAGCACCGTTGCAAGTCATGCCACACTGCACAAGCCTGAGGCACTCCAACTTGTCACACCGCAGCAGCTTGCCATCAGCCAGGGCATCAGTGAACTCATCCCCCTGGCCATGAGGTAAGAGAGGACAGACGCGCGAGGAGGGAATGGGTGAGCATATTGCAAGCCAGGTGCAGGAGGTACGCCTGGGTGAGGTGAGGCATGTGCAGTGGACGGTGGGACCTGGAAAGGGTTAAAGAGGCCGTCATGCTGTTTGTTTGCAACAGCGTGCACCGTGCGCAGTGTCAATTATGCAGCAGTGTGTGTGTGTGTGGGGGGGGGTGCAGATGGCATGGCCATGCAGCTGCAACTTTGGGTCCCTAAACTGGCAGCTGCTACCACTGCTGCCAAATCCTGATGTCCATGCTGCTGCTGAAGGTTCTGCATGCACTGTCTGGCCGTTTCAGGCCTGTGACAGAAGCTTCGCGCTCCCATGCGCACCAGCATGCATGCATGCATGCACTGCCTGCATTCCAAGCCAGTGACAGATTATCTGCAACCCCATGCGCACCAGCATGCAGCTTGTGATCTCAAGGGTCTGCAGCTCCGCCGCCCCCAGCGCACGCGCAAACGTGGCCTTTCCTTGACCTATGCACAGAGTTGGGTTTAGGGTTTAGGGTTTAGAGTTGGGCGCAGGGAGCAGGGGGGAAGGAGAGCGGAGGTCACTACAGGCACTCAGCAAACAGTTGCAGCTAGCTGAGCACTGGCTGGCAATGCATGCGGCTGCAAGCTTTGCGGCGAGCGTGGTTTCTGATGGCTGCAGGCAAAGGCAACCAGGGCCTGTGTCATGGTCCTGTAGGCTGCAGCCTGCAGCTGTGGAAAAGGGTTCGGGTCACAGCACTCAGGCATTTTGACCCTCAGCCACAAGCTCTCATCCCAGGCCCCCCAACTGGCTGTGGGTCTGGCCAGAGCAATGAAACATCCCAGCTTTTACAGCAGCCCGTGGACTTGCCGCCGTCCTTGAAGGTGCAGTCTTTCAGGGTCAGCCTCAGCAGGCTCTTGGCCTTGGAGCATGAGTCAGCGATTGCAATCCACGAGTTGATGTTCTGCATGCACGGTGTCAGCGGTCAACGGCAGCGCAAGATTGACCATATGCATACATGGGCTCATGCCAAAGCCAGCAAGGGCTTTGGCATGCAGATGAAGGCGTGCAGTCCCTGAGTGGGAAGTCCTCCATGCAGTGCAAAAGTACACTTGGCTTGGGCTCTGGTAAAGGTGCATGGACATGCCCATGCAACCCCCACCAGTGACAGGTTGTGGAACATCAGGTCCTCCAAGTTGGTCAGCGGCAGCACGGCGCACAGAGCGATAATCTGACCGTCCTGCAGCACCTCCGAGGGGCTGCTTATGCTGCAGCTCTTCACGCCCGCGCTGAGGGCAGACACCAGCTCGCTGATGACCGGGCACCCCACGTCGCTGCATATCTTCAGGTAGCTGGTGCACGCCGCGTTCATGGCTGGCGACGGCGCTGTCGTGCTCACTATGCGCTAGGAGCTGTGCTGCTTAATGTTGGGGTCAACGCCCTGGTCAGCAACAGGGATACGGGGCACAGTCAACACCGCCCACGCAATCAGTGCCGGCAGTCACAATTGTTCGATCGTCGCCAGCGTGCCGGGCGCTGCTGGGGTCTGCAGCGCAGCGTGTGGGGGACCAACCCTTGGGCCGCCCGCCCCCCACCCGAACCAGGCGGTTACAGCTACTAGTCTGTACTGAACTCACAGACAACCGCGTCAAACGACGATGCAATGCCACATGCAGATTATTGGGAAATCATAGGGTGCTGACCCTAGCAAGTAAGTTTTATCGCACTTCATTGTGGCATGCATGCATCAGCTTTCTACCTTGACCTGCCCAGGCAGGCTGTGCGCGAACCGCATGAGGATGAAGTGGCAGGTGACGCATGTGATGGCCACACCAAGGATGTCCTGTGTTCAGCAGCCAGGGCACAATCAAGCAGCACACGTCAGTGACGTCGCACAACGTTCTTCACCAGGCGCCATCTGCTTGACAGCTTTGACAGCAGTTTTCTGAGCCAACTGGGGGCCACCGGCTGCTTTGTATCACGTCGCCACTCTGCCCTTGCACCAGCATCTGGCTCATGATCAGTGACTTGTCCTTCACCCAGCCCTGACCCCCTCTACCCCCCTTCCATCACAAAACGCTCATCACCGACTGTATAATGGCCTGCCTTCCTACTTACCTACTTATCACCCTCACCTGAGCCAACGTCCTGCTGCACTGCCCTGACCCTTGCACCATCCTGGCATATATCAAAGTGCCTGTCTCCCCACCAGCCCATCACCCTCTCATCATGATGACCTGTGGCACGTGCCTGCATAAGCAGAGGCCCGCCCCCAGTGCATCTCACGTTCCACCTTATCGCCACAACGACCTGCATCAACGTGCCTGCATCGGCAGGGCTGCCCGCGCCCGTGCGGCTCCTGCCCGCCACCCCACCCGCCCCGCACATACCGCCCGTTCATTCCCCCTTCTCCCACAACCACCCTCTCACCATGATGACCTGTATTGACGTTCCTGCATTGGCAGGGTCCACGCCTGCGTGTGCCAGCATGAATGGTAGCCCCGTCCCTAGCACCACCGACGTTAGCACGATCAGCAGCAGCGACAGCGAGATCGCGCATGCATCCACTACGTGGCCGCTGGTCACGTATACCTGCAGGGCATAAATGATCATAAGCAGTCGGGGGGCGGGGGCGGGGGCGGGGGGAGAATGGGGGTTGATGACAGCTCCAACCTGTGCAAGCATACCGCTGACAGTTAATGAAGCCTGCCAGGACAGGTTGAATTTCATGTGTCGGTTAGGGGATGCCACCAGCGTAGGGCAGTGTGGGGTATGGTTGGGGATCACCCTCAGCCTGCTGGCATCCCCAGCATTCAGCCTTGGCCTATGCCACCAGCAACAAACTTGCTGCCGATGCCGTGCAGGCCACTTGAATCATACAAGCCACTGAATCCCATTGCAACTGTTGCAACAAAGTGTGATTGCAAGCGCAGACTCACCCGCACGAACCCTCCGACAGACAGCCCACCCCCCAGCAGCAGTGCAACGCCTGCCTGCTGCGCCATCATGTTCTTGAAGCTCTGCCAGGACAGGCGTATGCTGCCGGTCGCCTGTTGAGACACAGGTGGGAAAGTTGTGGAAATTGATTGGCAAGGCATGGTTGAGTGGGTGCAGCAGGAGGTTCTGAAGAAGGCGCCTGTAGCAGCTGAAGCACTAGGGTCAAGGTAGTGATGAGGACGTTGTACAGAAGTGCAGAGGCATGCAGGTTTCGTCACAGGAGCCACAGATCTTAGACCACAGGCAGAGTACCGATCAGAACAACTCGGCCGCTCGCTTTGGTAATGCCCCCGCTCACCAGGGCTCTAATGACCTTAATCGCGCTCTGATTGCCTGCGCAGCAGGCAGTTGACAGATGCCCACATCAGGCGATGCAAGGAGAGGCACAGGTCAGTCCCCATACAGCAGATAGGCGGAGCGGCAAGCTGCTGGTGCGGCTGACGAGTAGCTGCAGTCTGTCGCGCCACAGTTTTTTTTGCCTCTCTGTCCAGCGGTCACCCCCTTTCCAAGACCGGCCGTGTGTTCAACGGCTGCTGTGCTGGTTTCAGGAGCTTGGGCCTTGCACTGCAGCTACTGCCGAATTGCCTGCTCCTACCTGCATTGCCCCCGGCGCCGACTAACATGGTGAGGAAGAGCGTGACAACTAGGTGCTCTCTCAGCAGGTCCTGAGGGGTCACACGCAGAACGACAGTGCGTAGAGTCAAGAGCATTGCGCACTTTGCTTTGCTGCCAGGGTGCATAAGACGTAAATGCACGCCGAGCGGCTGATGTTTCCTGGCTCAAGCATCAAAGTGGCTCAAGGCAAGCAGGGGCCCGTCTGCCCTGCCGCACCTTGTACAGGTCTAGCACAAAGGAAGAGGTGCTTTGCAGCACCAGGAGGCCCAGCAGCCAGCGGCCCCTGCGCAAGCACCCACGCAATGTGATATGACATGATAACACCTCATGTGCACCATGCGATCATGGCACTGCCAGGCCGTGTGCTCATGTGCATGGGCTTGGGATGCAAGCTGAGTAATAACCTGTACTGAGGCAGCAATACCCCCTCCATGTGCGGTTGCGGTCCCCATGCGCCTATGCGGCTGCACACCTGGCAAAGGCTTCCCTAAATGGGCTCTCGGGAGCATGGATGGCAGGGGACTCAGGGTGATCATGGTGGTGCTGCACCGCAGCTGGCACCTTGCCGCTGCTGGGCGATGCATGGCTGCCTAGCCCCACCCTGATGCTGCTGCTTCGCTCAATGTCGCCTGTGCCCAGCGGCAGCTCCACTGCCGACAGTGGCACAGGCAGCACACCGCCTGCATCTGCTGCACTCAAAAGATGCAGGGAGTGGTGCATACTTGTGTTGCAAGCTGCACTGCTGAACCTGGAACTCGTCTGAACCACTCCGCGGTGGCTCATGCTCCAATAATTTGTTCACCTTGAGCAGGGACGTGGGTTCGGTGCTTCAAGTGCTCCACGCCGTTGGCAGCGTTGCCTCCATTGGAATGCCAGTGCATGGGACAACAGCGGTGTGGGAAGTTCAGTATGCAGAAGCAGTGGCTGTGTCACTTGAGTCGATACATGGTGCTGCCAATAGCCGCAGGGTGAAGCAAGCTACAGAGGAGACTTGTGCGAAACGTCCACACTGGAAATCGTTTCTGCAGGTTTGTCAGCGTGTGCGTGTAGGCTCCCCCGTAGCACCACTGTCGTCCTTGCCTGCTCTCGGCCACGCTCATCAACCATGGTGTTCGCGTCAAAGCTGCTGGTGCGCACGCGGAACCCTTCCATCCCTTCTGACATGCACAGACGCAGCTGCGGTTTGTAAAATAGCGCTTCTTAATGCTGGTATGTCACATGCATGCTGCGTGCGCTCCTCTCTGCCCCCTGCACAGAAGATGGCAGGAGGGGGTGTCTTCCCCTCCGCCAAGCCCATCAGGGAGTACAAGTGGCATGACGTGGCTAACCCTGCGTGAGTGCAGCTGATGGGGTCCCGACAGCGATTGCGTCGGGACGGGCGCTAGGTTGCACATCTTGATGCCGCCCGCACCCTGCTTGCATGGCAGCACGGCTGACGCATAACACCCTCCGTTTGCATGCGCAGCTACAACTACTTCTTCCACGGCGTCCTGCCCAAGGTGCAGACAGCCGTGCTGGGCGCTGGCACCGTGACGGGCATGTACTACATGCTGTTCGTCGAGGCTCGCCGTTGAACGCATGCCGCGCCATTGGAGGGAGCGTCAGGGTGCCAGCGCTGGCTCAGGTACCAGACATACCATGGAGCGGCAGTTCAGCATGCCTGGCTCCTGCATGGGCACAGCAGCAGCGCCGGGCCGTAGCTTGTGGGGGGATATGTGGGGGTAGGGGTCAGCAGGGTGGGTATCACAGGCATGCATCGATGCGTTGCCATTCGTGCAACGCATTTTGCACAGGCATATTAGGTAGAAGCATTCGTTGTGCATGGCTGTGCTGTGCATATGTTCTGTAAGAGATCTCTTGCATTTGCCTGCGGTGGTAGGCTCTATGCTGCTGGCATCTGTCGGAAGCGCCAGAGTAGCCAAGATAGGGTTTATCCTCAGTGTAACAGCGCGCGGCGCAAGGGGTTACATGGAGCGCATTCAGATGAGGCGCCAAAGGCTGCGCATGTGACCTACAGGGGAATCCCCAAGGCCATTTGTGATGCAGCATGGCTGTAGAAGTGCTAAAACAGCCGCTGTTTCTCTAAGTGTGGGTGTTGAGCAAGGGTGCGAAAGCTTGACATTCTCCCTCAGCAAAGCTGCGTCTCGCGAGTTCATGCAAGTGTTCAATGAAGGGAATGCGGACTCCTGGTGGTGGTCAGGAAGGAAGGACGAAAGCTGGTGGTCGGTCTGGTCGATCATGCTGTGCTGCCCCATTCAACAAGTCTAAGCGGGCCGCCATTCTCACAAAGTTGCTCACAGGATACATGCAGGGCCCTTGTGTGACGTTCGCTGAGCGCAATGTTGGGTGAGCCACAGTCTGGAGTAGGATGTGGCCGCAGCTGCAACTGGTGTGCCTTGCGTCCTGCTGCAGCTTGTCATGTGGTCGAAGCTCGAGCAAATAGGGTGCCGCATAAGCGTAGGGCCTGCAGCTCGGCCGCGCACTCATTGCTCTGTCGCACGCTACAAATGGGTCTGGTGCTGGCGGCACCGTGCTATCAGATCAGCAACTGAAGCTGGGGATTCGCGCAACTCATCAGTTTGAGCTGGGGGACTCGTACGCATCTGCCGCCTCGGTGTTCTGACGCCTGCACATGTGATGCATGCGCACCAGCAGCACAAATCATGCAAAGAAGAGCATAACAGGACTGAAAGGACTGATGATGTGACTCAACAAGTGTGGTGCCGCCCTGACCACTTTCATCCTAGCTGTCCCATCGTCCCTTCCCCTCCACTCCTGCACATTGGGTCCTCACCAATGCCTCTTCCTTTGGTTGATAAACCAGTTGTTCAGCTGAGTCATGTCCAGGCCGGTCTGCTGCAGCAGGCGCCTCTTGACGGACTCCTGCACAGATCCAAGGCAGCAGCAAAGTGCATGCATGGGGAAAGAGGGTGACGTGGGACTGCTGCAGTAAGCTTCTCTGAATGGGCCGGAGGATATCAACAGCAAGCTATTGGGGGCACTTTGTGAGCAGGGTGGTAGAGCCATTTGGAGTCATGCCCGAGGTAGTTTTCTACATCAACAGCAATTGACGGGGGGCAGAGGGTGAGGCCGCGCAGCGCATCAGGCACTGTTGGGAACCGCGAAGAAACCTTGCTTAGTCTCACCGTTGGGTAGGGGTTGTCGATGTTGGCCTCCCACCAGGATTTGAGCGCCCCGGTCGCCTCAGAGGGCAGCTTGCCCTTGCGGCGCTTCTTGGCAAAGTCGACAGACAGCTGCTCCATGCGCTGGATGTACCTGTTTGAAGGGACGGGCACGCAAAGGGGAAGCGTGTCAGGGATTGCATCAGGAGAAGAGGGGAGGAAAGGGGCTGAGCACAGCTTTTGCAAAAGTCCTCTGACAGCTGCGTGCACAGCTGCGAAGAAGCAAAACCTGCAAGGTAGTCAAGCTGCAGCAGCAGAACAGCTGCGCAGCAGTTCACCAAGCCCAAGGCTCCTCCCCTCACTGCGCACCCCTCGAGGAGCTCCCCACCCTCCGAATTTCACAGCAGCACTCACTTCCGCTTGAGGCTGCTGCTGGCGTTGACGACGGTGTCCTCAGACTCAGTGGGTGCTTCAGCCGTACTGCCCGTTGTACGTTGTCGCCTGGCGGCCGCGGGACCAGGAGCCTCTGCGAGACAGAATGTGCAAGGGGAGCAAAGGTGGTCAGGTGAGTGCAAGCTACTTGTTGTCACATTGTCACGCTTTCACCCACATCACGGGACTAGTTTTGGTGGCTCTGCTTACAGCATGGTGTTGCCTGGGCACAGACAAATGCCCCTTTGGGGCATGAGCCGCGTGCACACAAGTGCTGTCTGCCACGTGGTGTCACCTGGACAAGAGCGTCGGCTGCAGCAGCTGCTGGCCAAACTTCCGGCGCCCCCTTCTCCACACACCTCCCTCACTTTCCCTCCCCACCTGGCGCCGCCTCCATGGCCTCCCTCAGTGCTGCCCCTGTCAGCGCCGCCTGCAGCAGCTGCGCGACGCTGCTGTCAAACTCCTTGGCGTTGCGGTCTATGACCTGAGTGCATAGGTTCACAGCAAATGACAAGGGAATGGAGGGCTAAGTTCAGGGAAGACGGCACGGAGTCACGGACACCTATCTGCAGGTTGCACTTTGCTTCAAGCTGAGGCCCAAGGTCCGTCGTGCAACCTAGAGTAACCTGCGCACCTGCATGACTGACGCCAGGTCCAGGTGGTACTGCTCCAGAACAGCGATGAATTGCTCCTTCAGGTGCAGGTGTGGGAGGGTGTGAAGGGGCGGCGGGCGGTATTCAGAGGACAGGGACAGGTGCAGTGGCTCAAAGCGCAAACAGCAACTGTGGCAGGTGAAGTTTTCCTCCGCCTTCCTGGCACTTCACCACCCTGAGTCCTCCCACGCCTCCACACTTCAGCCACAAATCACCCTGCCAGCAGTCCTGCAGCCCAGGGTACCCCTCCGGGCATGTCATCACCCAGGCCATCAACACTCTCAGACCTTCCCCATACTGCCCACCACTTTACCCACCAGGAAGTCCTGCAGCTCAGGGTCTTCCCCTCCAGGCACCTCATCACCCAGGCCGTGTGCCCTTCGGGCCCTTAGGGCGTCTTGGCGTGCGCTTAGGGCGCGCCTGCCTGCATCGTCCAGCCTCGTGCCCTCGCCGCCGCCCGCAGCAAGCATCTGCAGCAGGGCAAGTAAAGGCATAGTCAGAGACAGTGATGTCATGATGTCTCGTGACAGAAGAGGGGCAATGCCCGCCGCAGTCCGCGGCATGATCAGGGGGTTGGCATCTTAGGCGGCAGCTGCAGTACAATAGGAGCATCGCTGTTGCCCCTAATGGCCCTCCCCCTTCCAGCCAGCCGTCCCCTCAAGCTCCTGCCTCCAGCCCTCGTTTCTGAAGCCCCTGAGGCCCTTGGTCGCGCCCTTCCCCTCTCCCTTCCATCCTGCTCCCCTGCCCCAACACGCACCTGGCGGCAGGCACACAGCGCTTTGATCAGCTTCGGGAACAGCGGGTGCAGCAGCAACTGCTCTTCGAATTCAGGCCCCAGGGCGACGGTTAGCCACGCCAGCCCACCAACCGTCGGGCTGTGGAACAGCAGTCCATCAGAGGCGGCGCTGCCACTGCCCCCCATGCCGCCGCCCGTAAGGCTGCCACTGAAACTGGGAAGGTTTAGGGGGGGAAGGGGGCCCAGGCCGAGTCCCAAGTGGTCGACTGGGGCGGTGGTCTGAGTGGAGCCGCGCATCTCCCAGCGCATGGCGTCGTGCGGGAACAAGGGGCTGCCCGGGTCGGAGGAGAGGGAGTGGAGCTGCGGGCGGGGGGCGGAAGGCAGGGAGAGGAGTCTCGTCGCTTCACCGTGGCATGTTCCCGGCGAACCGACAGCGCCCCCCCCGCCAGCGCCCAGGGCGCCAGCGCCCATCAGCGGCGGGGGGGAGGTGGCGCTGTTGCGCACGGACGCGAAGAAGCGGTCGTGGTCGTCCATCTGCGAGCGCGTGCAGGGTGGCGGGGCCGGTCTGTCACACAGCGACGGGTGAGGTGACGCAGGCAGCCCGCTGTTGCGCCCTGCTGTTGCTGCAATCGCGCTGGCTATACCTTGGGAGATTCCTGCTCCGGCGCTGGGGCTTGCTCAGCTAGGCGGACTTGGCATGTCCAAGGGCCGGAGCCTCCACACTCCAACGCTGCAACACGCATTGCTCTGGGCGCACACACGCGCAATTTCAATCACAATCCAGCGCTCAAAGGCAGCGAAATCAACGCTATAGCGGACAGCACTGCAGGAGCGTCGGCATGGAGCGCTCCTCTCAGCTGCAAGAGATACGCGCTCGCCAGGAGAAGTGGCTGCGTGAGCGCCAGGCCGAGATGGACAGAGAGCGTGTCGTGTCGGAGCTGCGTGCTGACAGCATGGGCGGGCCTGGCAGTGCAGGTAAGGCCAGCTGTTGCAGGTGCATGGGAACGGACATAGGCTGTTGCAGAGTGTGTGCACACACACGCATGCGTATGCATGGCGGCAGGAGCGGCGTGCATGGGCGCTGTTGCGAGGCGATCCATCACAGCCGATGTGCTCATGGCAAACAGGGTGCTGCCCTAGCAACTGGGCAGCATGCCCAGCGAGGGCCATCGCGTGCAGGTTGGCTTTTAACTACAATGAGATGCTAGGAAGGCCTATGGGAATTATAAAGTAGCCGGGCTGTGCTGGCTCTTTGGAAGTGAGGGCTTCAGGCTTCAGCAGCTGCTTGATCAGCAGGATATCGCAGGTGTGATGATCGCTTTGTCCTACCTAAGCAACCCTTCCTCTTCCTCCTTCCCCCAGGCCCAGGCCCTCACCTATTACAGCAGCCCTCCAAATC